>OMLM01014483.1:0-15526 GCA_900302695.1 Helostoma temminkii
GGCACCAACACGCGCGTAAATACAGCACTGAAAGAGAGTTAATTACAAAGATTTGATATTGGCAGATGCGAACAAACCAAACCTTTCATTGAAAAAAAAAAATTAACTTTATGTTTTAGGGTTTTCCAGCCAAAAATGTGACACCAGGTATAAACTCTGGCTCTTTTCCCCCGCGTCTCTGTAGAAAGTGTTTCTACTTCATTACCGCTTTTCTTTAATTGAATTATCCGCCAGTGTTTTTCTGGCACTATTTAAAACCGCGCTACCTACATCTACCACTTCCCTAAAACCACGCTACCAGAAACGACCTGCTTTCTTTTAAATATGTTTTTTCTTCCATGCCTTTTCCAGCATTCACCTTGGATGAGGTTTTAAATCGTAAATTTAGAAGAAAAGGGAAATCAGGAGGGGATTTTGGAGCATTAAGGCCTGTTAAGATGCTAAAAAGAGACAGTGCAGGCCTGCGGGGCCTAGAGTGAGAAGTGAAGAGATCCAAGCTGTGGAAAATGAAACTGATTAAATAAATCACAGGACTAAATGATTCATGTTTGTTTTTTTGGCTTCGGTTTTGGTTTATTGGCATTGTAGGATATTATAAAATACAACATGTAAGACTTTGTTAGGTATGGAGCCTTAAACCCAAAGCTCTGTTCATAGAAACCATAGTCCTCCCTCAACAGCTCATAAACATCATTTGTATTGTTATATCACCTCGATACATCATGACATTTAAATGAGAAATGATGCACTTTATTTTAAATTTATAAAAAAATGACTCCCAAATTGTATTTCAATGTCTCTTATTAGAATTTGCTCAGCAGAGAGTTATGACTCTGGGTTACTCAAACATAAATGGCACAGACATTTTTTTTTGTTAATAAACAACAGGAATTTTGATCATGCATAACATTAAATACGTTTACTGCCTCTTGGTGTAAGAATTAATTTATGGTCATTTGTGTAATCTCTCACTGACATTAAATAGGAAAACACAGTTAATAGCAAAGAAAATCTTTAAGTCTAATATGTGAAAAATGTGATTAATACAATAAAATTGACACATATTTAAGGGGGAAATAGAGGATTTCATAATATTTTATTATTTTTACACATATAAATCCTCTATGAGGAATCATGTCACATACACAATGTTTATTAATGTGTAAACAGTCAGACCACACCCGACCAGAGAAATAATAAATTAACTAAAAATAAGGGAAAAAAAGGCCATCAATAATGTTTCAAGAGGCAGACATGATAGAAAAAATCTCTATAAGCCAAAAAATATGAAAAGCAATTCAAATCATATTCAAGGTTCAAAACAAAGCAAAGTAATGGACATAACATCATTGGTACCTCACCAATACTGTAGCAGTTGTTGTGTACAGTGTGCAGGTTGTATTGTGGAACCACAAAAAGACAGTGGGAACATTATTTTAATTTTGTTTCCTACATGATTTGTTTTTCAAAATAACCTAAAAGTTAGTTTCATATTTGTGCTCTGAAGTACAGTTTGTTGAAGTGTCGAGTGAGAGAGAGAGAGATTCATTATTTACTGTCTTCTGCTGCACGATGAGAGACCACTGCACAGAAGTCCACCTTCCTGACTAGAAAGCCTGAGACGCAGGGTCATCTGTTACCTCAATGGTATACATATTTCACTGGGTAATATAGATTTTCTTTTTCGTCGTCATTTTAATTCATTTGTGTGCTGGAGAAGAATAAACACATCAGAGACAGAACAGCAAAGACGAGGCTTTTGTTTGCAGTGTAATGACTCTGGTTTAGCGATTTGATGACAAGACAACAAACGACAGCATCTCTAATGAAGCCGCTGTCAGAACCACCTTACACACTTTCCCTTGACATCAAAATACATTATAATCTCCAGCGAGGCTCTGTGTGCCGCAGCCCCGGTTGTTAAGATAACCAGGAAAGTTGGAGTGGAGAGAAAAGAGAGGAAAGAAGGGGAGGAAAAAACAGAGCCACATTAGCATTTCTCTCCTAATGAGTTCATAAGAGTGACCCCTCTGGATCTCACATGAAAAGGAAGATTTCCTACTGCGCTGTGACCTGAATTCAGTTGTCTCTCACTTTAGATACTACATTTTGCATGTTATATAAGCAAGGAATGCGTCTATACACAGGGCATAATTCATTACCAGCAGATTTTGATTTGGTATGTCCCCACTGAAAGACCAGCAGTGATTCTGGAGGAGGAAATAAATGGTCTCCATACTGTATCGCACTGATGAACATAATGCATACTTAGCATATTTTGTATTATATGATATTTTCCCTTTTCTTATAAAGTTGGGAGAGTATCAGTATCAGTTCAGCAAAAAATGGGAATTGTGTCAAACAAAATGCTTTTTGTTGAAACAACATTCAGTCAAGGTCCTCTTTAGATCTATTATTGTCTCATCTTTTATCTGTTCTATTTTCATTGCAATGCATAATACTTCAAACAGAAATTACCCTAATTATCTCCCATTCGCACAATGTGTGTATGTGTGTGTTTCCATGTCTGCGACTGTGATATTAGCCTGTTCAAAGTGATGGTTTGCCAATATCAGTTCCCGAAGTCACTGGCCAGGTGAAATCCCTACTCTGGTGTCGATTCCACCTGCTAGTCATTCATAACAGCTTAGTTGATGTAGAAATTATAGCCCCTGTGCTCACAGCCGTCACCAAGAAAACGACAGGAAACAAACATAAAATTATGATGAAACGAACTTGCAATTAAAGCTGGGAAAAGACACCATTTATCAACCACGTAAATCAAAAATGAGGGAGGTCCAAGGTGAGTGATTATTTGTGCTGCTCTTTGATTGGTGGGAGATGAGTCACCTTCTTGAAGGGGAAGAAAGTGTCTTGGGGGTAAAGTAAAGGAAGAGACAGGCAGATATGTGATCTGTTGATTTATGGCTATGCTGTCAGCCGGCGGTCTCAGACAAACTGTCATTAAAATGAAATTATCTCCTTGATGGAAAAGGAGGGGAAATTATCATGCTATGTATATATTTTGGATATGTCCAATTAGGAAAGGGGAAACTATGATAAAACAAAAATATCGCAATAAAACCTAAGAAGACAGGGAAGCTAGCAAACACCATATTTCAGGGCTATAGCCATGCTAGCAGCGCTGTGGCACTGCACAGCAGTGTTTTGAATCAAATGCTAACATCAGCATGTTAACATGCTTACAGTATAAACGCTAACATCCTGATGTTTAGCAGATTAAATGTTTACTATATTCACCGTCCAGCCTTGTTAACATTTGCTATTATTACTAAACACAGGTTGTCCGAGGCTGATGGAAAAGTTATGCAGGTATTAAGGCATAAACCAAAATATCGGATAAATAAAATTATGATCTGTTCTACATGAAAATTCATGACCTCAACAAAAGTTGCCTGCGTTAATTTTTATACACCGTTTTCACACAAAACAACATATATCAACCTCATGGTGGCACTAGAGGTAAAGTCATTAGGATTCATTGTCCTGGAATAATGAACATTTGTACAAAATCTTCTAAATGCTGAGATATTTCCCCTGGTCGTGAACATTGTTAGGATTCTGGGGACCATACATTGTTATACAAAACATTTATGGTAATCCATAGTTCTTAAGATATTTAAACCAAAGTGATAGAATGGCTGACTGACATCGCCATCCATAGAGGCAAGTCAGGCTGCGAGTGTGTCTAAATTTGAAGCAATGAACTTGAAAAACAAGTTTCCTCAGGAGGACCCACTCCTCCGCCCACTGTACAGATTACTATTGTCTTATTCACAGAGATGAAAAATGATTCATGCCAAATGGCACCTGACTCCACCCTTCTATCTTCACCAGTCAGCGATGCTGACAGAAGAGAGAGAAGCACTGAGTAAGCTGCTCAGAGAAAGAGAGAGGGTTAGGGATCACTTTTCCCCTGAGTCTTGGCTCACTCTCACAGGCAAGACAGTATTAACTTACGTTCTTCAAGCTTCAAAAAACCTGAGTGCTTACATGCCACCGTCACTGCTAGACAACACTGGACAAGTATGCACAGACACAGTCTCTATTTCTCTTCTGACTTCCCCTCACTGTCTCAACACACAACACATCCAAACCACGCACTGATACCTGTAGGTGCTGCCTCGCTGCAGCCAAAAGAGAAATCCTCCTGGGTATATAATATCATGACAGGCAGTCTTTCTCCTCCTGTGTGTGTACACGCAGCCCTGTCACGCTGTCACTCCTGAAGACTAATGGGCAGATTAACACTTGGCTGACCTAGGTGCCTTGAGGGAAACTGATGGCGAGTGTGTTTACCTACAAACTTCATCCAGCTGGGACAGCCACCTTCTCCGCAGCAGACTGTCAGTTTGCAGGAATTTATGGAAAACTGCTGAGTATAACTAGTGGCACGGTAGGTTCCTGTTATTAATACGGGCTGTAGTTTAATTCTGTGTGTGCTGTGTCAATGCTTTCTTCCCAGTGAAGTTTTAGAGATAGTTCCTTCATCTACACTGTTGGAAAAAGGCAAGATCTCCACAGGTGTAATTGAACAGGTTAGATGCCATGATAAGACTCCTTTTCATTGAAAAAGGGCCTACATATGCCCAGAGACTGGCCAGACTTCACCACCAACCATCCTCGACTGTGTGCTGCTGTGTTTAGTTACATTCCTCAGTTCTAAAGGGAAAGTGGTTCAGTTCTTTCAGCACACACAGCTACTCCTTTCATCCCACTGTGTTGCTGGAGAAAGCATTGAGCACTGCGTCAGGGCCTGCTGTGTCAGGGTCATGGGTCAGAGCTGACCTGCTAAGAGGTCGCAGGGCCCCCATCCAGTCTGTAATCAACCACACAGCACACCTCACCGACCCTACTCCTCCGTCTATGCGCCAGTCCCCCAGCTTCAGCCCGCCTTGGCTGCCTGAGATCAAACACGGAGCGGCAGTACCTCTGGCCCTGTGTTATCAGCCTGGGTGTCTCATCACATCAACACGCAGGTCTAAACAGTAAACATACTCAGTCTGGTTTGGCTCACTGTGTGTGTGTCTGTGTGTAAGAAAGCTTGGGTGCGTATCAGTATGAAACCTGTGCGCGACTACACCCATGTGAGTTAAAGCTGAGATTAATTTCATCAGTGCTGGCTTACAGAATATCGTGGTGTACAACAAGAAAATATGTTAAATAAAAAATGTGTCATTTTGAGGCAGCACAACGTGTCACAAACAAACTCTGAGCAGCTACAAGATTAAACCCCCCTGAAGATTTTAATATTGTGGTGCACAGGGGTCAGAATGGGCACTGTTGGGACTGGGTGGGACACCTGTCAATAATGGCCAGCGTTAAAGCTTTGCCATGCAGAACCCTGACCACCACAACATCAGAACTGCCAGGTGCATAGAGTCAATACAGCTTAAAGATACATCTACATGCTCTGTCCTGACTGGTCAGTTTGTGGAAGTCTTCCTGTGGGCTAAACTGTGTCCAGCCGGAGCAGCATTGTCCTCCAGCAACCACATAGCCAAAAATCCTGCTGCACACTATTGCAGGTTGCGAAAACATTCATTTGTGATGTGTCATGAACAGATAAAAGCATTGCTCCAAGTCTGTTACTGGTCTGTAACTGTGTCCACTGTCTTTTTATGGTTTTGTCTTTGGGAGAAGTAAACAAAGTATTCCTTTGCAGCCAAACACTGTATAAATAGATTTTATTTGATTTGATACCAACACATGCTCTCCTCAACCTTTGGGCCTCTCACTGTGTCAAACATGGGTACCCAAATTAACAAAAGTATATATGTGAAATCAGACCAAAGAAAAACCTAATGTAACTCTTTATATCTTTACTGTTTTATACTTTTTTTCTCAAGTCAAGCACTGTATATTGGACATAATACATAGTATATTATTATTATTATGTATATTGTATATTCTGTAAGAAGACATCATAAACACTGAATTCTTAGCATGTTATATCAAACATTTTATTACAGATTTTTTTCACTTGCATGAAATTAATTTAGCACACAGAGTAGTTGGTTCACACACCACTTTCAGGAAGTGACTTGTCAAATTAAAACATTATAAGTTTCTTCTTATAAGTTTTGATTTTTAATCAATTTTGATACCTAATCAAAGAGTGTGTGTGTTTATGTTTGAAGCCATGTGGCTACTAGAATTGTTTATTGCACATTCACATACTTTTCAGTCTACATAGTTTGTGGGGTCAGTGCCTTCACTGCTGTGGTGATAGGTGCTGCTCAGGCCACAGCTGAAATCAGTATAAGCTAACAATATTTAACCAGGTTGGTAGCTGATTTCCTGTGTGCACCAGCCTACACCATCAGGATATTAACTGTGAAAACCACTGGAGTGTATTACTTGCTCGTGCTGATTGATTTCTTCTAGTCTCACTGAAGTAAAGCTCACAATTCCCAGAAGTTGTTACTAGAGAGAAAAGCATTTCCAGACACAGGCACATGCTGCCAATTTAACAGGTTTAGTTAGGAACCTTGGCTCTGCTCCTTTGTTGTATTTGTAAAAATCATCAATCTTTTTTTTAGGAAATTTGTGTTTGACTCTGCTTCAGAGTGGACATGCAACTCATTTCTTTATCTTGGGGTTTTCCCCCATTGAAACATTAAGAAAATTTGCAAATGAGTCATTTATTGTTTGCAGGCTTAAGGCAGAACAAAAAAACAAAAACAAAACAAAACATTTGCCATGTTCTTGGGCAGACAAAAGCAATTAACTTAGCCCGACACCACATTAATTCTTTTTGGTAAAAGTGACATTGACATATTGACATGTATTTTCTGCAGTATCTTAAATTACATCCTTGAAAACAGTGTCCTTAAACATAGTAACTTCTCTTGTTTCATACACCTACGCATGCCAGTTCTGTCTGGGACTGTTTGTGAGCAATTGTGTGTGTACAATAAGCCTTTGGAAAATGTTGAGGTTTATGTTTGTGTGCACAAGAATGACTTCTTGTGTGAGTAAATGAATGTGTTATTGTTCTTGTCAGTCTGGGAGGGGTGATCAAAGGCAGATCTCATCTCTCAGTTACTGGACTTAATTTATGGCCTGACTCTAAACTGGACATGTCATACTTTCCCTTCCAAGTCCCTGTGAGCTCCAACATGTGGCTGCAGGTAATATTTCTGAAATGTAATATATACCTATAAAGCTACAGCCTGTTTTGTCCTGTTGCTAATTTTATTACAACAGAAATATGTGACCAGGAGAGCATTTGAACTCTTGGCCTCAAGTCAGCCAAGTCGTGTCCCAATTTGAGCCAGATTTGAAACAGTAAAATCCCTGAGGATGTATAGTAAAGTGGCTGTGCCAAAATTCTTGTTGCCCTGCCTCGCCCTGCCATCTGCTTCATAACGTGTAGTCACGAAAGGTCTGTGAAAGTGACATTTAGTGCCAAACGCTCCTTAAAGAAATTTGTTCTGTAAACATTCATACTAATTTTCCTAAATTTCCTTGAATATAATTCAAATGTATCAGAAAGGCATTTTGCTCTGGGTGTGGTGATCTACTGCCCCTGTTGGTTTTCCACTGTTTGTGTCTTCCCACTGCTGTTAATGTCATTTGTCCTATTCTGAATTCAGTGGTTGAGTTGACTTGCCCGGGCTTTGACTTAGAGGATGCTCATAAACAAGCCTCCCTCGTGCATTTCTCTGTTTTAATCTCTATCCAGTGCAGTCATTGCCTAAATGTTTGATATGTCTGGGAATGCCAGTGCTGTCGGGGGTTCACCTTTTCAGGCACCACAATGTCAACCACAAAGACAGAGAGGCAGGCGTGGGCAGGAGAGAAAACCCAGAAAATGATTTAAGAAAGGCCAATCCTCCAGAGATGAGTTCACACATTTCCACAGACTGAAATCCCTCCCACTACACATAAAACATGTGAATGTTTCCTCTCTTTGTAGACTGCCACCGGTCCAGGTTACAACTTAAAAGGCATTCTCAACCTCTTAATCGAGCCTTTGAGCCACATTTTTATATTCCTTGCTTTAATCCAACAAATTCAAAGACTGTTTTCATGTTATGAGAACTTTCCGAGTCAATTATAAAATAATTTATATGGAAAAGTCAAATTCCTGAACAGAACCATAAAAGAGGAAGAGGAACACAAGAAAGTTTTTTTCATTAATTTTATACAATTAATGAAAAGTTATAGACGACTTGCATTTCTGTGGAAACTACTGTCACTACCTTGCTAAAGTTACTGAAACTTCAAAACACAACTATTCTTCATGGTGTTATTTAAAGGAACAGTAAAAGAATTTGCTTTGTAGCAGTGGGGAAAATGAGAAGATCAATGCCATGTTTGTGTCTGTCCATGACATATAATGCTACAGAGAGCAGCCTATATAAAACTGAAAATGGTCATTCGGAGTTTTTAGTGGTCATAGACATATTTTGATACCTTTGGGCAGTGCCAGATTACCTGTGTGTCCTTGAATTCAGTCATGGTACTAAGCTAAAGTAACAAATGCCAGGTACCGAGTTTCTCATCATCTAACTCTTCCGGCACACATCTTAAAGAACTGTATCATACAATCAGGGAGGAGCTTTTCAGGCTCTAAGGAGATCACTGACATGAGCATCAGTGTTGTTGACCCCCAGATTTTAATGCAGCCTGAATGCTGAATCCAGGGCTATAACATAATCTAAAGCTAGAAATGTGTGGTCAAAATGGAGACATTATTAGTTACAGCCTAAGCCAACACTATGACCGTGATGTACAGTGTTGGCAACCCAGCATGTGAGTTGGAACAGTAAATATGTGTTTTAGACACCCTGAGTGCTGCTTGGCTTCGGTGCTTTAGCAGATTCAGCCAGATGCTCAGCGTGATCTGTCATAGGGGATAGGGCTGGATCACAGTGGGTGAAAGTGAAATTAATCTCGGGCCAATGCAACATCGCACAACTGTTTCTTCTCAACGATACATAAAGTGATTAATAAAGAAAAACAAATATAACAAATATATACTTTGGGTGATGTGGTTGTTACATTAAGGGAGAGTGAAGGGTGGGTAAATCTTTGTTCTTGCAATTAAGATCAAATGTAATGATTTCTCAGACAAAAACATATTTTCTGCAGATGGCGTCAAGGCAGGGAGTGAAATACTCCTGGAAAGTCCAATTAAAACACACCTTTTTGATGTATAATTAAAACTGGTTGATACATAATATAACCATTCAGCTAGGCATTAAATTTTATGAAGCCTTAGTTTAATCCTCTGACACACTAAAATGATTTAAGAGTGTCGAGGAAAGGAATCATAGAAATGTAAACATAAAATGTTGGTATTTCTTGATTATGAACTTTTTTACTACACAAATCCATACTGATGCTCAAAATATAGGATTGTTTCCATTCTCATGCACCTAAAGGTCGACATGTAAAACCACAAAACATCTACTATGAATGCTTTTAATTATTAGCAAACAAAAACTGCGTCAAAGATGCTCTTCAAAAACAAAGCCCCTCAATGTATCCTTCCTATTATGAGCAGATACTGCCTTAGCATATATTACACATGCATATTATCTTCACTAATCATGCTATTTGTGGGTCTGATTGCAGTATTGCTTAAGACGGGGTGAGCAGGGGGCTTCTTTGTGCTGGAGCTAATGATGTCCCTTTGTGATAGGGCTGGGTGTGAGGGTTGAGGACACTGGTATAGACTCCGAAGAGCTGCTGTGTGGGTCTTAGTGTGACTGGCAGCTGCAGTAATCCGCCCTTTGTATCTTCAACAGGGGCCCACTGAGCTCCCCTGACAGGGACCGATGTTCCCAACTCCACCAGACAGCCCAGATGGGCCGAATGACACAGAGGGAGAGAAGGAGGGGACGGGGGGAGATAGAAAGCGTGGCGATAAGAGAGGGTAGAGAGGAAGTAAAAAAGAGCAGAAGAAAGTAAAATGAAAGAAAGTACAGGATCACAAATTGTGGTAAATGAAACAACCTAAAGGATCGAGCATGAAGGCACGGGGCTCATGACAGCTCTGTTGCTGCTAAGATGGGCTCAGTGGCTTCGGATTAGAGCTGGTCTGTTTGCCCAGCATTTGTTTTTTGTTTCTTTGCGGTCACCCTAAAGCGTGCCTGAGTAAGCCTTGTGATTGGTAGAGGCCTTCTGGGCGCAGCACAATTAAAATCCACAGTTTTGCATGATAACAGCAATATACATGTCCACTCTGTCTCCTTCTATGTTTCACACACGTGTTTAATTTCTCTGAGTGGCCTTGTCATGACATCTGAAACAGCTAGAAGTTATTCTTTTTCTGTTGCAAATCGTGGTTTGTGTTTGTCTCATCTCATTACTCTCAGTGATGTGGCTGTGTGGGTTTTCTCCATGGCTTTACATACGTAATCTAAACGGAAGCTTGAGCAATGAGCTTCTGTAACATTTTCACTTCACATGACCACATCCTGCTCCACAGCGGAGAGAGATCGTTGACAGGATTGTGTGTTTGCCTGTTCAGCAAAAAGTAAGAGTGTTGAGGTTTCGTGGTGGTGGGCTGTTTAACTTTGATGTTCGATGTGTGGGTTCATAACCTTCTTCGTACGCAACTGCATATGAAAAATATTTTCATAAGTCATCGATCTGCAGATTATTTCTAGACTGACTGGCTTTAACATTTCAGGTTTTCAACTTGGGAACACTTTTAAATGTTTGTTATACAGTCCAAAATTAAAAATATATATAGTTTTATATATATATATATAGTAGACAAGTAAAACATTAGTACTATAGGTTTCCTGACTAGTGTTACTGCCTTGTAGAAATAGTATTATTGCATCTATTTACATAAGAAGTAGAAAACAATATTGGATATTTAGTGAGATAAGTAACAAAGTCACTGGAAGCACCTGTGACACAAAATCATACATTTTTATTTAAGGTTTTAGCCGACAAGCTCAAGTTCAAGTTCTCTTGAACTCTCTTGACTTTTATTATCAAGCAGAAAACAACTAATCTTACAAAATCTGTTTGGCCACAACCACACAAGACTCTTCGCTGGTCCCTGTTGTGTCTCTGACAATCAGTAAGTGGTGTAAACACGTTGGTCAGTCAGCAGTGAGCAACACCAGGCAAAGTCAAGCCCAAATAAACCTCCCAGTGGAAGCAACAATTTCCTAAAGGCTTAAAAACTAACCCGTGCCCAAAGTCCCATACTATGATATTATCTGCTCATACTGAAACTAAGATGACAGCTCTTTGATTTTAGTGTGAATGAGCTCTTTACTCGAGACATCAAACAGAACATAAAGCAATGGGGATTTGAGAGTGATAGAAGTCCCATTGATCTTCCGCTTTCTTCTTATTTTATATTTAACCATTGGCTTGGCACCAAAAAAGATTGTGTTTATGGCCTTCTAAAATCCATCATTAATTTCTTACTGCTAAACCCAGGCCAAACAATGTTGTAAATAACGTTAATCACAGATGAAACTGTGTAATTTCAACCATCAACATTTCCTCAAACAGCCCTGTATTTACCCTGACTCCCACAACAAGCTGTTGAGCCTTAAAGTCTCGGTACTACGCTGCAACAAGAAGTAATTGTCTACATTGACTTGCATGAGCTCAAATGGGCACTTGCTCTGATGTGTTTGGAAACTAATTGGGAGACAGAAACAGCTTTAGTGAAGGGAGACGGGTCAATGTAAATTCAAACAAGACAAATTCTGTTTAAATAATATGAAATGCAGCTTTTCAAACAACATGCATGTGTGTGTGTGTGTGTGTGTGTGTGTGTGAACCATGATGTTGGTAAATAAATGTATTAATTAAACAATGTAGTCAAATGTATTTTGTGCATAAATAAGGAAGCAAGAAGAAGTTTATTCTACCTACTCTAAAGTCACAATGAAAAATGCACATATTTTCACATATTTTATTCACAGAAACTCAAAAAAAAAAAAAACTAAAAGCAAAGTGTTGGATGTGTGAATAAACAACAGGTTTGCCATGGATGCATTCACACAGTTGTCAGCATGTACAGTCTTAGATTCTTGCAGAAGTTGGCAGATGATTAAAACTATGCAACACAGACCATCACAGCTACACGGACACAGAAAGATAGAATTTGTGCTTTGGATGCACATTGTGATGGGAGGAAGGCTGCTCTTTGCTGGGTATATCTCTGGAACACGTGAATGCTGCACAAACTCCTGAGCACCGTGGAGAACAGCTCACATCCTTTCCATGACCTGCTGGTCGAACAGCGGAGCAGCTTCAGTAAGAGGTCCTCCAGCTCTGTAGTACAATTAGTCAATCCAAGCCAACAGCCATCACCATTTACAAAGACTTTCTATGTCGCAAGAGAGATCTTCTCTGACATGTGTAAATATCTTTTAACAGCACAGACTTTTTGTTACTTATTACTCATTCATGCAATAGCACATCATTACATTATAGCTGCTAAAGACTAAAGAAGGGAATGGCCTGCCCACTGTGTGAATGTTACAGGTGGAGTATAATTCTGCTCTGTGTATATACACATATAGTGTAAACTGTGTTTATGTACATGCAGTTGGAAAATGTAAGGCACATTAAATGGACAATCCAGCACCTTACTGTGCAGCTCTCATACTGTCCACCTGACTTGAAGTACTGCATTTATATACAGCTTCAGATGAGGTCAGACGACATGCTGTAGTTTGTAATTCTTACGAGCATACCGACATCTTCAGGATGCTACCCTTGTGTTCCCTCTCTCTGTGCCTGTGTTCATCCCCACATACACACGTATACAGTATGAGTACATGTGTGATGACAGATGTGTTAAATGAAGGGCAGTGAGTGAATGATGCACTCACTATGTATACTTCCCAGTTTGGGAAAGGATTAGAAATTGGAGAGCTGCGCATGCATCTTGCTATCTCAGTCTAATTGATACGTCATAAATGCAATTCCACGCAATCCAGTGTAAAGTAGACGACTTTATACCCCATGCTCTCTGGCCTGCAATTTTGGTGAAGGAAAGTGGTGTTTGAGGTCTGCAATTAAAGAGTTCTGGAATCTGAACTCGGATCAAGGTTACAATTGAACATAATTAGTGTGCATCAGCATCCAGTAACTTGCTTTTACTTTCCCTTGAACTAGAGACATTATGTATGGAGATCTGAACGTATCCAACTGCAAGACTACAAACATGCAGCCGAAGTGGACATCCACAGCTACGAAACTGTAAAAGGGTGCAACAAAACTTTCCAGTGAGTTTATGCTAGTTTCATGTAAGTCATATTTGAGCTTGGTCTCAAGTGCAGCTTTATGAACATGATGAAATGGCCTTTTAAAGTACTCTCAGAGGAGCCAACACTTCAAGGGCTTCTTAGAACCCGCACTACTGCCTTGTATCACCCCGGGAGTGGGAGAGAAAATAGGGCCAAAAAGGAATAGAAAGAGAACGCAAGAGCCAGCGAGCAGGAGGGAAAACACTCTAAGTCCAAAATGCAAAAGAGTCACATAGATGAGCAGAGAAACATTCACAGAGGAGAAAAAAGCAAAAAATGAAAGAGCACACAGTCCAAAAAAACTTTTATTCTGAGCTGATCCTCAGATCAGATGAGATAAGAGCACAGTAAGTTCACTCTCTGCTCGCAGCTGAGTTCAGGCACTTCTTTTTCCAACTTACTGAATGTAGGACTAAAAGGAGGACCAGAGGAAGAAGAAGGCAAGAGCAGCGTGAGTGTGCCCACTAGCTTTTAGTCAGGAAGCCTAATGAGTTCCTGTGGGATGGAGGCTGGCTGTCAATCATCCTCATTCTTCTCCAACACTATGCTATGTCGTCCCATACGCACAGAACCAAGGGGCATGAAATAATTAGAGATGGCCAAGAAGCCACAGTGTGACTTGGTTGTCTGGCAAAGGAAGGAAGTCACAGTGTGTCTCTCTCAATTGAGGGGACATTTGAATTTGTTGGATTACACTGTACCCGCCTTCACAACCAAATGAAGGCGGGTGACAATGAGGTAATAGTGTTACAGCATCTTGCGTAATGTCACCATGATTCCTGACTTATTGTGAGGGTGATGAGAGAAAAAAATGGTGAGCAATGGGTTCAGTAAGTGATGAAAGGGAGCCCCTGCTGATAGGGCAGCTGTGAGTCTCTTTTTAAACATGTGACGGCAGAAAATGAGACGGAAAAAAGGGAGAAATGAATGAGCACACTGGAAAATAATCAGGTCTATTGTTCAGCTGAACTTAAAAAAAGAGACGACACAGAAAGGATGGGGGATGTTATACATACAGCTTCTTGCTTAAATATTTATCAGGCATCAATACAGCCTCCCAGACGGCAAGGGTTGATTATATAGACCTTGCCACCAATTAACATTTCGGTACCATCCACATTTGGGCTTAACCTCTTTAGAATATAAACACAAATAAGGAGACGCATGCACAGAATCAGAGGGAGCTGCAGAAGAGGGGAACAAAACAAAATGAACCATCCCCGAAACAAAACAAGAAGAGGATTTAGTAACATCTGCATGTGAATAGATGCTGCCTAACATCGGCAGCGGCAGTGAGGGCTTTATGTAATTGCTGATGAACAACGTCACAGAACAGGCATACAGGGGGAAGGACAGCTTAGAGGGTCATGTGACTACAACTAGACGCTTTATAGTGGAAGCTGTTTTTGAGCCGTGTGACTGCGCAAATCTAAATTTCAGCATAACACCTTCTCAGACAATTCATGGTCTCTGAGTAAGAACAGGTAACGTGAATATGTGGGGAAGGGGTTGTAATGTGGTTTCCTTCCTTAAGAGGGCAGATAAGTGTCTTGATTAATAGTTTTAATCATAAAATGTCTGTTGTTTTGGTGATTCATCTGTCCACGCCGGTCATTAATCGCTGGACTTGTTCACTTGCTATTTTGCTCTGAAGCACCGTGAGAAAAGGCAGAAGAAAATGTCTTATGTGTATTTGTGGAAGCAACCAGATTCTCATTTTCCTCTGGAGTCTCAACACATCCCAAATGACATTTTCAAATGTTCTTATTTATTTGCCCAACAGCCCAAACCCAAAAGAAAGTCATCATGCTGGCACTTTTGCTTGAAAAATGACTTATATAATGAATCATTAATCAAACCGGTTGCCAACAATTACTTGTTATGTTTATTACCTAACTTCTGCAGCTCTAAGATATAAACACACATAAATGTAATCATGCTTTCTGGAGTATAAATTGCTAACAAGGAAGCTGAGGATGAGTGAGCAGCCAATGAGCCACAGAGGTTAATGGATGGCGTATTCACTAATATAGCCCCCTTCATGCTCTGCAAACATTACTGACTGTTAGCTAACCTGCCTTCTCCACAAGTCTTGACACAGAGCAAAAACACCCATGGTCCAAGGTTAATTATGTGGCCATCTCTTAACCAAAACACTGTGTTGTATCCTCTTTGTTTTCTATAAAAAAGTTGGCAGGGAAATGCAGGAGTTTCTCTGCCAGGGGTGGTGGGACGGGCACTGGCTCAGGGGACGGAGTGTGAGG
>OMLM01014484.1:0-15459 GCA_900302695.1 Helostoma temminkii
CTCATTAAAAACAGACCCACTTGACAAGGAAATAATTGAGCGCAGGCGACAACTCGGGGGCCCCTCTGCGTTTTTAGATGTTTTTATTTTCTTTTCATTATTAGAGCTCAGCTATTATGTTCATTAAGAAATGGCATTAAAACAAGTTTTAAAAGCGGGGAAAGGGAGGGAGGGACAGAGCGAAGGCAGAATGTATGGAGGTGGAGAGATAACGATTTGTTTAGAGCTTGCATCCTGTTTTATAATTTAAACAAGAGCACTGTCATGTGATTCTTTGGCAGACGTCGGCTATCATCTGCCTTTCCATCCCTTTTTACTCTTTTTCTTCCTTTTTCTTCATCCCTACTTTTTCCCCAGCTTTTATCTTCCCCTTCTCTATCCAGCTCATTGTCTCTTTCTCCACCTGCCCTTCTCTCTTCCTGTCTTCCCTTTCTTCCTTTCCCTCTGAGCGGCGGGTGTCATTGGAATATGAACTAGATTATTCATCAGTGGGCCCCCTGCGCCCCACTACCACTCCCCCCTCTCGCTGATTTGGTTTTCGACAAGCATCTCACCGCAGAAGGCTGAGGATGAAACTTGTCAAAAATAGGTTATATCTTATTCCAAGGGGCAACAATAGCAGCAGGTACAGACACCTTTTAATATTTAATTTAGACGGGTGTTAACCCTCCTTAAGTGACTGGAGCTGTGTCTTCCATACAGACACTGGGAGAGAAATACTGAGGGGAGGAAAGCGAGAGGGAAGAGCTATTAATTACTTAATGTCTGAAAAGTGATTTTGAAGCTCACTCTGTCTTTATCCATTTGCCAGAAAAAGGACAGAGTCTTTGGGTGTCCCTCTTCATTTTCAATACCAACCACGTCCTGGCTGTCCTGTGAGAACAGAAACATTTACACTGAACATTTAGATCCTCACTCTGATCCTCACATGAGTGATCATATGATGGTTTTTGTGGCTGGTTAGTTGTATTTCACACCATCATCTTGCATCAGTTTGTCTCACCTACATCTCCTGTGCCCAGATCAGCAGTCATTTGTATTATCCCTGTTCATCTCTATAAGGTTTACATGAAAGTAAGAAAAAGAACGTTCTTCAATGAGGAACTTGTGTGATGCAGCGCGATTATAAAACGCCTGATGTTTGTTAGCCATTTAAGACGACAAGGGATTGTGACAAGCGTCGTTTGAGCTCTGTCCCCTGGTGAAGGGCGGGCCTTAAATGGGATAAACAGCTCCAGTGGTGGGAACACGGCAGGAGGGTGTGCCCTTCATCTCCAGGAGTGTCCACGATGCTGCCAGCCCCCCACCACACAACAGCTACCCAAGAAGAAAAAATCCCACAATGGCACTGTTTGAAAACTACAATGAATCCTCTGCTGCTTGATTCAGCACACACACAAACGTGAACATGCACTGTTGCACGTATGGTGGACGCCCCTCGATAAAAAGCACACACACACATGCTGTAGTGTACAGCTGTTAGAAGAGGAGCCATGTTCTCCATTTGTACACGCCACCAATCCCAGCAGAATGGCTTTCTTTCACTCCTCGGTCCTTTATCTGTCTTTTCTTTGCCACCATCAGCGCTGTCGACCATTTTAATGGTGTTTGTGCTCACAAAGAAATGACAATGCCCCCCATTATTTGAGGAAGTTGCCAGGGCTGCAGCCATACATACTGTACATAGATGTGTGTGTGCATATATTTGTGCAGGATGTGTCCCCCTGTGGCTGAGATAGAATGTTTGATGTAAAATGTTATGCTGAATTATTTGCACACACAATATCTGTTTGCGAACATCTATAATGCCCATATGACAAATATTTCCTGTTGACCAGGATCTTCTGTACATGTTCTCCTCAGTTTATCCAATCAGACTCTGAGCTGCATGTAAAGACTTTTGTGAATTCTGTCATTGTCAGTGTGGTTTAACATCTGTCATTAAAGCAGTTCTGGATCTCCGTAACCAAGATGCTGTGTCATAACTTGCATTGCCTTTCTCAGCCAACAGAGGCACCTGGCTAGCTCCTCAGGAGCATGTGAGGATTTGACACTGTGAGCTGACAGCACTTAAACCTGCAGTATAGCAGCGCCGCCTGCCTCCTTTTTGATTTTAAAGACACACTGAGTCATATACAGAAGATGCTCCAGTATGGTTTCAGCATGCAGACAATAAAAACACAAAGAGCTGGGTCAGAGCTAGGCTGAGCCAGGCTAAACCATGCAGCTCACCCCCCCGTATTCCCCTTCCCTCCACTTCCATCTTACCTTCCATCTATCTCCCTGTAGAATACTGCCACAGCCTTTGAACTGAAATTAACACTTTACCACTACAAAGACATACAGTTGTAACCAGCAATGTCATTTGCATGATAATAGGGAGTTGAAGAAAAAGGAGCTGTTTTTTGTTGAAGGCTTTTTAAATTAATTTATTTATTTGCCAGTATTTGTGTGCCCTTTGCCCTTTCAATTAAATTCCTCATTGCTATTTACCATATGCAAATTAACGTAGACTGTGCCCAACTAGATGTTAGAGATAGTCATTTATAATTATTGTCAATGTATTTCCTTGGTGTTAGATCACTGGAATGACACAAGGAACAGGAGTGATCATATGTCTGCCTTTTTTTTCTGTATAGTTTGTTCACCTTTGCTGTACATTTTAAAAGTGGATGATAGAAAGAGACGCACAAAGAGAAAGCTGGAGGCCAGGTTTCCTGCAAGGCACTCAGTGGTTTGGACGTTCAGAGAGAAGAGGATTTAGTCAGGCCCATCCCTGTACAGTAATTTACTTTGCATATGGTGTCTTAGCAGACACGATTCTAAATTTCCAACTGGGAGGCATCAGTGGAGGAATCGCTGTCTTCAAAAGACGGCCTGCCAGTCACGCTCCTCCCGTAGCTGGAGATCTGAGCGCACGGTGATAACCAGCGACATCTTTCTGGAAAAACGAAGAGTCGATCAGCTTTGATGGAGCACATCCGCCATGACAGGCTACTGAACAGCTCACTAATGAAGTGGGGAGGATCGGGGGGCATCGCTTAGCATGACAGCACAGAGGACAGGAGTGGAGGATGGATGGATGGACAGATGGATTGTTGGAGAAGGTGTGCACAAGGTTGCTGTGCAGCAACATCTTCTAGACATGCAGGTGGATGGAAGGGTGGCTTAGTGAAAAGGAGACAACAATGTGTGTGTGCATTGTATAGATAAAAAGGGCACTCCCTTCAATACGCCCAGCAGCCTGTTACCTACTCCCCCCTCCATGCAACCTCCGCCTCATATGGTTGGTGGCAATTAAATATTCATGAGAGGGCATCCAATCATAGAGCTCACCAGCCAATTTTCTCCATAAGCTAGGGAGTGGAGTTGGACTCTTATGACAGGGGGCTTTTGAAGACTGGTGCGTAGGGTCAGTTAAATCAGGAGTCAATAGGTTATAGAACTTGTATGATGTCCCCTTACAGTACTACATATCTTAGCAGAAAATAGACAACACAACACAACACACCACGCAGAGTCCTAGTTTGCCTTTAACAGTTTCCATTCAAAGTTTATGAAGTTAAATCCTCAGACTGTTGAGTCATTTAAAAGTGGGAACAAGCTTAATGCACTCTGCACGGGTCATGTTTACTCACATAATTCACTCAGGCTCCAAATTATAAACCAAAGTTTCCCGGAAACACCTTGCAAACAACCCCAACAGCACATACAGCCTTGCAAACATAAAGCTACATCTTCTAAAACAGACGTGCTTACTGTACACAAACACACACACACACACACACACACACACAGAACACACACCTCTCTATTGAGACATATGGATGTGGCAACAAAATGCACAACTTTTTGTTCATCTCAAGGACTTGTGAGGGCCCCAGTGAACTGAGAGGCCTTATTGATTTTCCCTCTTTTCATGCTGTGACTCTGGGATTACCCATTTTCTCATTCATTTTTAAAGACAACTCGTGAGATTCTTCCTTCCCCTTCTCTCTATGTTTTTTCCTTTTTCCATCAACCAAACATACACACACATATACACACACTCCCCCACCAGCACAGCGGTTGTGCCTACCCCTTTTCCTCAGCTAAGTCCCTCCTTGACCCTGAAAATTGTAATTCAGCCATAGATCACAGCTGCTGAATATTAGGGCTTACAAAAGCAGTTAAATAAAATATGTTGAAATCGTCCAATCCCAAAGGCCACGGCAGAAATTCTAATCAGGTGAGAGAAAGGGGAAGGAGTCAGCTTGGGGATTATGGGTAAAGAGAATCGTCTGGGTCTACAGAGAGAGAGAGAGAGAGAGAGAGCGAAGGATTGGGGAAAAAAAAGGTGGGAATGAACCCAAATCATAGCAATCATAAGGCTGTGTAATGTAGCAGTTGTATCATGATTGTAATTTAAATTATCTTAAATCCATCAGCATGTCTTATTTTTAAGCTTCCTTTTGATTCACAATTTTTATACATCATCGTACATCATTTAGGTTCTTATGTTATAATAAAGACGTGTAAAAATGTTTTGAATGAAACACACAGTTTCGAGTAGTCCACAGCACACTGTTATCTACAATTAGTACAAAAAACAACATTTCCTTTAGCTAAAGGGCTTGAAAGTTGTCAGCTTCTTATAACCAGGAGTTTCAACCAAACTATTTGCAAAATAATTGAGTCTCCAGGTATTAATGCACTCGTTTTATGCTAAGCAGTCCAACAACAACTTTGGCCTATGGGCCTTCCATTGACCAGCGTAGGAGGGGGTCAGAAGATATTAATTATTCTGTTGGCATTCCCGTTAAAGTAATCCACAAAGGTTGACCCAACAGAGGACAATACATGGGACAATGCTGCTTCAGATAAATAGGTTTTATATTATTCTCCCATGGAGTAAAGAAAAATACATTTCTAGCATAAACTGCTGGTGCAAATCCAACACAAACAGCTTCTAAAATAAATGAAAGAATAAAAAATATATTCCTCTACATGAAAGTTGTTCTGCATTGACGTGTTCAGAAAATCATCAACTTGCCTTAATAAACGTTCTGAAAACTTTTCACACATTCTTTCTTCATTGTTCCCACCAGGGAGTAGCTCGGACTCAGCCACATGTAAAACGGCTGGACAGTCCAGAGAGGGGTGATTGATCGCTCTTCAATCCCTCAGCGGTTCTCCAGACAAGGAGACGCTCGATTACACTCTGGGATCAAAATGCTGAATTTACACAGTCCTCTCCAGAGAGAATGAAGACCTGAGAGTCCTGAGACCTTCAGCAGGCAAATTCTGCACACCACCCAGCAGTTCTTGGGATTTTGTACTTCGTCTCAAGTCTGAGCTGGGTAATGTATTTCTCTTCGTTCTGTCATGTCTGAGTTGGTACAGCAAAGCATGCTGGTATTGTCCACTGTAGAATAATTAGTTGCATTTACAGGCTAAAAGCAAATAATGACTGAGCAAACCGCTTATTTTTTCTGTACATTTGGTCGTAAGGAGGATTGACAGCAATCAGCTTTCTTCAGTTACAACTACGCAGACTGGTATTGTCATATGAATACAATGCCTTCCTGATGTCAAACAGAACAGATGGTTTACTGTCAGAAGATTAGCTGATTGCATTTTTAAAAGTTTAATAAGATGTGTCCTGGCGTGAATTTTAACCCAGGCCACTTATGTTAAAATCAAAATACATTCACTCACCTTAAACACCTTAAACTCTTCCATACTTTCTGCTGCTGTGTGCTGAAGCACAGTTTTAAAATTTTAAGATTTGTGTACTTGAATGGCAAATTTCTTTTTTAATATTTCCCAAATGTGTCTGTGAAAATGATCGCTGCTTTTATCTTTCACTTTAATGGATTAAGTAAATATTACATTTATAGAACCTATGTGCCTCAAAAATAACTGTAATGTAATGTAACGTCTGTGTTTCCAAAACCAAACAAATAAAAAAGCAAATGAAATATAGTTACACTAATGATCAACACATGGGGAGTATTGTGTTGTTTGTTCCCATGGATGACAATTATTTTCTTGAACTTGTTTTTGGGGGAATGCAGACGTCAGCAGTGCTTGTAAGTCTCATACATTGCTAATATTAAATAAACAACAATATCAGCAACATCTTACATATTTTAAATACTGGAAATTGATGGTGATAAAAACACTTTTATCATTTTAAAGTGATGTCTATACATAGCACAGGTTCGGTTTATTATACCTGCCTTTTAAAACTGGTTCAAAAGTTCAAATATTTGTGAGTAGTTGAAACCATGTTGATTTATTTAGGTTTTAGCTTTTGTTTCTTTATTTGAATAAAGATATTGTGAACAGCTTAACCACTACAAGAACAAAAATGATTCAAAGCAAGTCAAACAAACGTTTACATTGATATCGATGTCAAAATGAACCAAATGCAGATGGCAGTTTCGTGCCTGCTATTTTCTAATTTGGTTGGGCAGTAGGAAAATGTGCTGTTTTCCATCTCATGCTGGCAAAGTATTGAAGTCCATAAACTAGACAACTAGTCCTAGACAACAACTATTGTCACAGGAGATGATAA
Source organism: Helostoma temminkii (assembly GCA_900302695.1). NCBI lineage: Eukaryota > Metazoa > Chordata > Actinopteri > Anabantiformes > Helostomatidae > Helostoma > Helostoma temminkii. Next base: position 6,560 of record OMLM01014484.1, read on the forward strand.
ATTTTTAATCTTGGATATTTGAAGGTTGTGTCAAGGAGTGATATAAGGTTGGGGGGACACAAAGGGTGGAATGTATTTGCTCCTGTGGGCATGCAGTAGTCATCCTGTGCAAAAGCACTTTTTTTAATGTACAACCCATAGAAATTATGCCAACAGACAAAAAACTCTTTTATGGCTTGAATAAGGCAAGCTGCGTATTTGAGTCACAATCTCTGTTTGTGCCTATTGAAATCATATGAAATCTTCTTGTATGCTAAGCTGGGCAGTGGTTGAAGGACAGGTCATTTAGAAGGGGAATGATCTTACAGTTGCACACATCTAGTGCCTTTCAATGGACGTTCAGAATAGCAGCATTCATTCAAATTGAAATTGCATTCTCAAGTGGTGGTTTATCTCCAAAACGGTACAATCAGATGGAAAACTAAGTCAAAGCTGAAGCTGTTGTAACTAAGAACTTTTTATTATGAGCATCTGTGGTTTTGTGCTGGAGTCTCTACTAGTGTGTAGTGCTGTGGCCTTGAGGTGATGTGATCAGGTTATTCTCTGAAATTTTGAAGTTTCTTCTGTCATCATTGAAGAATTCAATAGACTGGACCCAGACATCATTGTAATGGTTTATTTCTCAGTAGGGTTACAGTTGATTTTGCTGGCATTTCAATACAGGATGTAACAATTTTATACTTTATAATAGTGTGCAGTGTATAGAACATCCAATTAAGTCTTTTGCTTTTGACACAACGCATTATGGTGATCATTATATTACTTGTCTAAACTAAGTAAAAAGAAAAACTTGTATGTCATGTATGTCATGATTTATCTTTTTTGCTCAGCACATCAGGCGTATAGTTCCTTAAAAATAAAGAATATATGTGAAATAGTTTATTTAAAACATTGTCTCAAACATTTTTTTAATGTACCGTTATTTTGTTGTTGACTTACAAACATTATGCATGTTGGTCTGATTAGAGATTCTGTATTTCATTATATCCCACTAGTCTGCCTATCCATCTGTTGCACGCTCGGATGGGCATCGTGGACAGATTCAACAACTTTTAGAGAGAAATTACAAAACTGTTAATTTTTTATGCACAACTGAGCTTCATTAACAGGAAAGCGGCGAGAATGAGAAACTTTCTCTATGTCCAAAATGTCCTTTCTGCTCTTATTTCACCTCTAATTTTACAAAACATTATGGTCAGTCCCCATGTTTTTCATGCACCTTTGAGTGTGATAACCTTGAGATTACTGTCAGTACGTAAATACACTGAACTGGCTTCAGACATAAAACAAGCACACTGAAACACTTAAATTGAGCAGAGAAGACAGAGGTATCAAATCAATCATAAAAACTACACCCACAACTACAAGAGTTCCATTAACACTGGGAAACCAAAGTAAAGCAGTACCTCCTGGCCACAGATGAAATAGTTGTTTTACATGTGATGCACACTGGTACTGAGCCAGACAGGTTGGTGATGAAGCAGAGGCCCTCCTGGTTACACTACGTCTCCTTAAAAACAAAAATCCCCCAGCGCAGCTCCAGCTTCAAGCTGATGTGCTATAGGGAGCTGAGGTCATTGGTTCATCCGTCAGAGAGGCTCCTCGCTGATGGATGGCACTCAGAGCAACGCGCGCCCAATCCGCTGTAGCCCTAACAGCCGAGAAAGGGCCTTTGCAGGCAGAGAAATAAATAAATAAACAGCAACATCAAAGGGATGTTCAAAAGAAAAACAAAGCCTGCACACGTTCGTTTGCAAACACACACACTCACACAACCACGCACTGGCTCTCTCGCACACATCCGGCTAGAGAGAAAAGGGAGGTGGAGGGAAACAATACAAAGGACTCAACGCATACACATAGTTTACTCTCCAATGACACTCGGCTTGAAGAAAATCTAGACAAAACAAGGCAGAGTGGCGAAAATTGGAGTATTTGATGGTTCGATATTCACACTGAACAGGCTGAAAAACAAAGACTAGGCCAAAGCTGTATATAGTTTCAGGTTTTCCCATGCAATTTACAAACACCCACAGTGATCTTTATTCTAAGTCTGTGTGATGTCTATTACTCCAAACATTAAATGTTACACAAGCTACAAATGATTTTTAAAAAACAACTCTGGTGATATCTTTTTCCCTTTTCCCTAATCCCAAGAAAATACCAAAACCAACGATGAACTGATCCTTACAAGTACTGTTTGTGTAACAAAAGCCTGATAGCGTAACATACACGTTTATTAAAAAGCACCTAGTATACCACTGAGTCACACTGCACTGGGTGTCATCCTTCCATGAATGAGCACATGGTTAGTTTTGAGTCAGTTCCACGTGCACCATCAGAAGGTAGAAAGCAGAAAGTAATTAGGCTGGATTAATGTGCTACTTTCATTTTTTGACTTTGAAGACAATTATAGAAAATATATAACTCAGTCTCACATTCTTATGTTTCAAGCAAGAAAGTAATCGACGCCATTTAGCGAGGCCAGTTGGGATCAAACTACAAATTTGGTCAGACTAAGCTCCATTTTCTAACTAATAACTTACAAAAATCCAACCAAATGCAAGTGCAGCGTTTGTTTGAGCATGTTAAATAATTTAATGGTGTATGTGACCAGTTATGTGTTTTTATTTAATACGTTTCTGGACAGAAAGACGCCTGCTGGGAATGTAAAAATGGACCAGCAGGCACACAATAAAAAACCCTGAAAAAAGTTGAAGAACCTTGCATGAGGTAACTTCATGCAATCATCCAAAAACAAGTTTGAGCTCTGGAACTTTCACCTCTTTGAGACCCACAGGATGCTATCAGAGACGAGGCTACATGTAATAGTGTTTGTGTAAAAATGGTTGGCTTTTTATCGCTCTTCACTAAAAATTAGTTGTGATGCCAGTAAACACCTTCACCTTCACTTTCTTGCTTTTGGAGACAGACTCGAAAACAAAACATAACATCATCTACATTTATGGCAGTCATATCGGATTCACTATGTTCTTCTTTGTCTCATTTATCTGATCCCTGGGAACTGCAGCTAAATGTTATTGTTTCCATGATTGTGGATATTGGCAACCAGGAACCTCAGCAGACTGCAAGCGCTTTGGTCGGTTAGGGAGCCTTGCTTGCATGGCCTTGAGTTAGTCAGCATGGGCTCATCCCATGAAATATTGAGGAACCTGGAAGGGCTGGGCTGGGGCCTGATCTAGGGGTGTGTGTGTGTGTGTGTGTGTATGTTTGGTGAGGATTGCCTGACTGGAAACAGTAGATGTTGTGTCAGCTCTCCCCCAAACCAAAACAAACTCCTTAGCCCCCCGATGCACTCCTAAAATCAGAAAAGTGGATTGCAATATACCTTCCATTGAAAAATATACCATTCCCTCTCTTCTTTTCACACCCTATTCCCCCTCACAGTCCTCCCTACCCGTCTCTGTCTTGCTCACACACACACACACACACACACACACACACCAAGGCACGCCATCCAAGCTCTCCTAGATTTAATCTCATCCTTATTCCCCTTAGTCTTCTTTTTGTTGTTACATCTCCATTTCGCCATGCAAATCAGTTATTATCATTATCTTTCTGCTCTCTTTCTCTCTGTTTTGCAATCAGTTGACGGAGCTGCTGCTGTATGTGTGTGTGTCTAGTCAGTCAGCGAGCTGAGCTACAGTACAGACAGTTTAGTACAGTTGAAAGAGCACATCAGACTTCTGCCCTGCTCTCTCTGAGGGCTGATAATATGGGCCCTTCTTACCTGTTAGGAGCTAGTGAGCCGCTGCTCCTCCCTTTAAATGAACTTCAGAGGGGGAGTCAGATTGACAGGAACACACAGAGAGCTGCCCTGTTTGACTGGCGGTCCTGTCAAGGTGAACCCAAGGTGCTCTCTCAGGCCTGTGCTGCTTTCCACAAGGCTGCCCTGCTGAGCTGATTGGTTCTTAATGGTACAGTAATGACCAAAACAAGCTCACACAGCCATACGCGCACACACAGCCTCACTAATGTCTCAGCCAAGGGCGCGTTTTAGAAACCTAAAGGCCTGAGCCACCTAATTTAGCAAGTTAACATCAGTTGAGCCTTCTTATTAATCTTTGTTTCAAAGTATATTAGGGAAATGTAAGGCTGAGCGTAGTAACTGTTTGAGAAACTATTAAGAGTGCGTGGTCTCGTTTTCCTCCCCTGACAGATTCTGCATAGTAATAAAGGCGAGGGGAAGCCTCTCTTCAATTCTCAGCACCTTAATAGCCTGTATGATGACACTTTATCTATAGTTTGTGCATATAATCACCAAACTAAAGGGGGTGACCCCAGGGCGTGGGTTCATCCGCTGACACTTGACATCTTTATAATTAACTGGGAAGGTCTAATCTCTGCCTTCAAATGATGCGTGGCCACATTCCATTTAATATGCTTATAAGCACTATGTATTATTCAAATATGCAGATGAGGCGCAGTTAGAAAACAGACTTAGTGACACAGGTTTTCCTCTCCTGTCGTGATGGGGTACGAGGCCACTAACGGACCTGCAGGGATCGGAGAGCAACAGCCCTTCTGAAATTTTCATTCCCTGGGAAATACAAAAGTTTTCTGCTTTGTCTTAATGCAACTGTTTGAATTTAAGCCACTTAATAAACTCTTTCCAGTCTCTTGTTTTAAGTGCAACAGCACAGAAAAAACATATTAAGCTTAATTTTTTCTTCCATAAAAGCCAAAGATCACATTTACTAAGCCCTCATTGGCCCACAAAACATTTTAAGGACAGAGACTGTCTGTGTGGACATTTCTGAAGAGTTTTAATAGCTTTGGTCTGAGATGTTTGGAGTTGTCAGCCATCTTTAGACTGAGCGAACCAGCAGAGCTTTTTATGGATGCAGTCTCTAAAAGGGCTGGAAGAAAGAGCCTCTTATGTTCACTTTTGGCTTGAGTTACTTTTGAGAGGCTGGTGGTCGCTGGGTCAGAGGCTTCAGTGAGCCGGTAACCACTACATGAAGCCCTCAGTCCTCACTGGAGTTTTTCAGCAGCTGCAGCGCCTCACCACATTCACATCCTCGTATCATCTGACTTTAGGGAAGGAATGAAGGCAGATTTATGAGTAGTGTCTACTCTGGCTAAAATATAAATATAAATCTTTTTTTTTTTTTGCCTTTTCTTGCAATCCATATTCACATAAATTAAAAAATCGATATTACACTACAATTATGCTGTACTGAGGTCATGAGGTCTTATTATTTGGAAATCGTACATGCTACTACACACATATACACTAAAAACACAAATAAATGATTGTAATTAAAGCATTAAGACAAAGTATCATTAAAAACACACTGAATTATGATTCAATCTTCCTTTTAAAATCATACTTGTTACTTATGGGTGCACTACAAATGGGTTTTTATCTCTAATTCACTTGTCAAGAGATTCTTTATGAATGTGATATTAATTTATGTTTTTAATGTGTAAGCCTAAATTTAAGGTGATGATAATTTGTTAATCATTTTACTGTCTATGTAATCAACAACTCATTTAAGATTTCTACTTCCCCTGTGCGTTATGTTTGCTGAAGCAAAAAAAAAAAAAGTACAGAATCTGTAAATTATGTTTTTTCTGTATATGCCTTTAGAGTTTGCTTTTCAAAGTTTACACTTTCTTCACCTTGTAACTCTAATCATTAAAAAAACTCATTTCTAGGTCCGTGTCTAAGTTGGTGGCGATGTTTCACAAAACATCCACTTTCCAAGAGGTTGTGTAATTGGTGACATTCTGAGTTTGTAAGTTGAATAACATTATTACATTTTTCAAGTTTTATGAAAAATACAGTATTTTTAGAGAAGCATGCCAGTGTTTCTGAAAACTAAGTGGGAATCAAACCTTTCCCCTCTTCAATATACTGCGTTGATTGCTCTGGTTTTCTTCACTGTTTGACAAAAGAACATGAAAAAAACATCGGAAATAATATTAAAGGATAAGATAAATATGTGCTGTATTTGCCCTGTGTTGTAAGTTTATCCCAGTTTGCTACTTGGCTGTTGTGGGTTGATATTGAACATCACATTACCTTTTTTTTTTCTTTTTTGTTCCTTAAAGGTTGTAAACATTTGTAAATGAGTGTGTGCATGTGTTGAAGGCATATTAGGTTTTCTCTCTGGTGTCTGTGGGGGTTTAACCCTCCCTGCCCTCTCCTCTGCCTGGAGCCTGCCCACAACTACTCCACAACCTCCCACTGAGCTCCCTCTGTCTCTGGCTTCATCTCCAGTTCTGTTTGTCCAGCTCACCACCGCAGTTTTTCTGTCTCATGTCGCTTTTAAATGAACTGTGCTTTTTTTTAAAATTAATAACAGTGCTCTATTCAAGCCTTTGTTATTTAGCCTTCTCTTCTTTCTCATTTTTATGTAGTTCATTTTTCTTCTTCATCTTACTTTGGTTTTGGATGATTGCTTCTTGTAGAGGGGTAGTATCTTATTTTCTTTCTTGCTTGTTTAATCAAACACACTGTATCTATACAGATGTAGTTCATTCAGTTTTCACTGCCTAATTGTTCTACTGTCAACTTCAAATGTGGATAGTGTATCAAGAACAAGTCCACCTCATGGCTCCCGCAGGTGTTTTTCACCTTCTCTCTGCCCACATGTACACTTTACCTACCTGATCTTTATCAACAGTTATAAACCTACACTAGAACAAACAAAAACATGGTTGAAGCTTGATTTTGTTCTTGGTATATTGTATATAACAGCTGTTATGTTAATTGGATACTTGCAACAGTGAAAAGTTGATGTATGATTTATATTTACATCCACCTTAAACTTACATTAAAAAAAAGTAATACACTGGAGAAAGGTGGAAGATATGGGTTTGCTTTTGAATGGAGCCAGCAGTTGTTGAGACTGGAAGATGAAGTTGACTGTGTTTTTTGATTTATATGCTGAATTGTTCCTAGTTTTTTTTCTATTCAACAGGCATTTTTGTTTTTTGTATGCATTGAATAAACACTACATTATGTGTTACATTTTGAGCTTATGATGGTTAGAGGGTATTTTGTCAGTGGTGTGCTACACTTGTTAAGCTAACCTTAATGACTTCTGGCTCTTGCTACACATTGTACAGTATATATCCATCTAACTGATCCATGATCAGACCATTTCTTTAATGGTATATGCGCACTTACTAAAGTGTAAAGTGAATCCAACATTTTTTCATTTTAAAATTTTAAAGGTGCACGTCTTTTTATTTGTTAACATAACCCATAGCATATAATCACAAATTTAGTTCTCGTGCCAGGGTTCCACGTATTTAGACATGAGCAACATGACTGAGAACTTGATTACAAAATGCCAGACAGAAATGATGTGCTGGACAAATATGCGTGGGACGCACACAACATCTGCTCGCAACGCACGTCCGCCAACAAGTCCTCTGCGCAGACACAGAAAGGAAATAAAAAGGGGGGAAAGCAACAGGTCTGCTGGCACATATTGGCAGAATGATTTATTACTTTTCTCACATCCACCTGTTGTTTTTCACAGGGCCTAATTAGAAGCCAACTGTGTGTGTCATAATGTAACGTCACTCAAGCTAACACAGGGGCAGTTGTGTAGAATTTGATTCGCCCAAAATAAACAAGGTAAGAAATATTTCCTGTCATCGTCCATGTGAGGTGACAATACCAGACAGCTTCAGCTATTTCAGCGTCTTCTGACTGTATCACATAATACTTCAGTGTTTTGGGGAGTTTTATCTTCGTAAATTTAACAAGCAGGATATTTTCCACTTTATGCCCTTTTCTCCCACTATCCTCTTTCTCTCCCCCACTTTCCAACCTCTCTTTATCACGTCGACACATCTCTCTTCCTCTCCCTCTCTCATTCCCTCCATCTCTAGGCCCTGCAGATTGTCACTGTTATTTACCAAATATAGTCTGACAAAGAAGAAGTGGGATTTTTTACTGATTGAAGATCAAAGTAGCAAAGTCTCCTCCTCGAAGCCCGCCCCTTCTATTAGCCGCCCTTAAGAACAGAGGAAAACATCAATTTCTCGCACATCAATGGCGGCTTCATAATCAATTGAAAAAGACACTTGTATGGGGATGCAAATCTTATCTTTGTCTTATTAGAGCTTTTAGAAGATGCATGTCGGGATTTAATGTTATGAAATAAAAGGGGGTCGCTTTTTTTAATCTAAAGATGCAGAGGCGTTAGTAATGGTCGAAATCAAAGCCCAGAGACTGTGGTAATTACTGGAGGAGTTTGCCTATCCTTATTAATATTGATCAAATATTACTGTGATCTGATCTCTGGGCTTATGATGAATTTGGAAGGTGGTTAATGAGCATAAAGAAGAACATGGCACTCATTTTTCCTATGCAACAACCACAAATGTCCATTTTTTACTTATTGAGATTTTGACCTTATAAGAGAGACATATTAAGGGGAAAAGCAGTTGTGTATGAGGTGAAACCGCTAAATTACCTAAAGATTTTAGCCTCACATCTTCCTCTTAATGCCGTTTTTCTCCGCTTTTGTCTTTTGCCTTGAGTTATAACAAGGTGAGTCTGGAAAAAGACAGTTGTGTCAAAGGGAATTCAAGGTTGCTTTTTCATTGACCTGACAATGATGATGTGCGGAGCTTAAAAATGGCCCTAAATAAGCTGATGTCCTCTAGGTAAGAGGGATGCAAAAAAACATGCCAATTCATCCAACAACAATACTGCGGATGATCACAGAATGTTAAAAGATCCTCATTTTGAAGTGTAAATAAGGCAGGCACAAAAGCGATGCCGGGAAGGGCACAATCGCTACACAATATATCCCAATTCTTAGAAAGCTTTTTCACACTAAGTGATACTTAAGTGGCGACCAAAGACATTATTTTATGCCCTGGAATATACATCGTGCATCACGGGGGGGGGG
>OMLM01014486.1:0-16485 GCA_900302695.1 Helostoma temminkii
AGCCTTTGTGTCTGCAAGTGAATACCTGTCCGTGTACATCAGGAGCTCCCTGTCTGTCTAATGGAATCCTAGTGTTGGAGGCAGGCAGAAAGGCCAGGGAGAGGAAAAGTGCAGCCTAAAGCTTCCACTTTTAAAAGTCAGCCACCAACTGCAGTTCAGAAGCCAGCCAGCCACCTCATTAAAATTTTTCACATTCCTCTTCAGGCAGTCTTTATAGTCTTTATAATACACAATTTTTAAAAGCTTACAAGCTCATATCTGAGCTTACTCAAAAAAGGAACTGTAACTGATCTGTAACTCCACCAGCAAATATGGAGCACTAAACCAACCGCCTCTGTGTTGAATGTATTTATGGGCCATAAGGTAGTGAAACATCTGCATTGGGTAGCTTTTAGAAGAAGTCTCCCCTACTCTGGACAAGCAGACCACCTAAGCTGTTAGCATTGCAATTAGCTTTTTTAAAGAGGTAAACGGCCCTCTAGGAGTTGAATAAAGGCGTTCGTTGTCAGACCTCTAGACCACCCAGATGATAACACTGGAAATAGGAATAGGTTTACTATTACTAACTATAAACTATGGCAAGTGTTTCAAGTGTCATTTATCCTACTGTCGCTCCTATGTAAAAAGTGCCTGGTGGAGTACTTATGCATAAGAAGACAGGAAGGATCAAGGACACCCTCCTGGAGATAATAGCAATGAATATATTCTGGCACTCTTCCAAAACTGTCTTCTTGTGTAAGGCTCAGAGTGAAATTCACTTTGCCAGTGTTTAGCTATGCCCATTACTCACTGAGCTGAACTGTGCTTCAGTGATAGTGAGAGGCCCGAGTTGGGGAAGAGCCGCATCACATAGCACAACGTTGGTGATGATGAATGTCAATACACTGCCACTGGACTTTAGAAGTGCTCCATCTACATGTGGATTTGCATTGCATGTGTGGTCAGCTGAACAATTCGTAGGCCCAGCGGTGGTATACCACTTCATCCAGAGCTGATAGTGTAGATCAAAGTTTTCAGTGTAAGTTGATTGCAACGATAAAAGACAAGCCTGTTGTAAAGTCATGGCACATTGAGGCACAGTTAGAGAAGTCTTTTACTGTATAACAGACTATCACTTGGACAGTCAGTGCAGCACTGACTTCTCTAAAAACGTGTCTGAACATGCCCTACTTCTTGTCCCTCCTCACACAGAAGTTCATCACTTCCTCTGCTGAATTTGGTGGAATTCCAGGATCTCACAGTTGCATGATGCTTGAATCATTTGTTTGCCAGCAGGCCTGGCTGTTTTTCTGTGAATGTGTCAGGTTCTCAGGTTTGCTCAATCAGAGAGACAGGCTTGTGTGTGGTTTTCAGCCAGATGTGTGTATCCAGGAATAGGGAGCAGACTATAAAAAAAAAAAAAAAAAAGCAACAGACAGAGAGAGGGGAGTGGCAGAGATGCTGCTGTGGTTGGGCTACACCTCAGTGGATATGTAGAGACCTCAGATTACCCCTCAGCCCTCCTTGACAGGAAATGATGCTGTGTAGGAGTCTGGATTTACTGTTATTTCAGATTTTTTTCTCTTCTAGAACTGCATTTTTCCGTCTGACTGGTGCACAACTTTCTGGGCAAGCTTTCTTTTTGTGGAAGAGTTTAACTGCAGTCTGGCTCAAGTGTGTAGTTGCTTCTTTTGTCATTTATTCAGACTTTGCCAGGAACAAAGGTGATTTCCCCCATGATACTATTCCAAATTAGCTGCCAACTAATATGTGTTGAAGCAGTGGATTATAGAACAGTTAAATGATCCTGATTTGACACTCATGTTGACAAACTCAACACAGATGGATTTTCTGATTTTTCTTTTAAGCCTTATCTCCAGGTGAGCTAGTGTTCTGCATTTCTGTATGCGTCCCCCAAGTTTTTTGATGCTGTATCTGTTGGTTCCACATTCTGTTTCAGTCTTTGTTTCATCTCTTTCATCTCTCTAGCTCCACTTGCATTTAATTCATCTGGTTTTCCTGGCAGGCCTCGTATACACAGCTATAGAGAGTTTCCTGTGCCAGGCAAAATTCAAAGACTTCACTGTGCTGGAATGGGGCCGTAGTTTTGCCCAAGCCAGGACAGAGGGAACCTTTGTGCGTGCTGCCTAAAAGCCCAGTCAGCCTTTAGAGCAGGGAAAGATTAGGAGACATGAAGAGCCTATGGGCTAAATGGTAGGGTGCCTGTTTGAAAGCCAATGGTGTCAGCCAAACAGCCCCTTAGCCCCTTTCAAGCACGCAGTAATTACAAGCTTGTAGGGCAATGCTTCAGCTTCTTTGTCTCAGCTTTGGAAACACTTGCTCAGTCTACTGGGAAACTTCATTGCCTCTGTTTGGAGACCCTGGATGAAGAGTCTTTCAATTACAGCATGATGCCCTTTCTCTCTGGGACATCAAGTAGACATGCCAGCTCAGCAACTGAGATTTCCACTCTAGGAGAAACTAGATTTGTGAATCTCTGTCACCCCAAGCTTGTTTTTAAACAGTGACATTAGAGTAACATTGATTTTCATGAGTCAAATTGATAGACTCAGATCCTAGGTTAATATGTTTGATTCATCACACTACTCATCCTGCTAACTGACTTCTGTCTGTCTTATACCTGCAATTCCATGTGGTGTGTCTCATTGACTGAGCCATGCAGGCTGGCTCTTCAGAGGGGCTTGTTGCCATTAGTCCTTTGTGTTGTCTCTACCCAAATTGCAGCTCTTGATAGAGATGTCCCACGATATCCGCAGGCCTTTATCTGGGCTTATAGACCAGCTGGAAGGTCAGAACCCAAATTATAGGAGGTTAACCTCATTTAGTGAACATGCTCAAGCTGTCCGGACATGTCTCACCAACCTGTAAAAAAAGATGCTATTTAATCCTACCGAGGATGAATATATAATGAGTGGAAATTAGGCTATCATATTGCAATTATTTTTATTTTGTCGTCATTATTTCCTAGTTTCTCTCTGAAGGTCTTTCTTTTAGCCAATCTTTCTCTTTCACACGAATACACACGAGACACACTCTCAGCATTTCAATGTCATACTCTTCCTTTTAATCTGACAAGACTATGAAGCCAGTCGTCTGTCTCTGTGTTCGTCAGCAAGGAGATTAGAGGCCTGTTTTCTGGGACGTGTGTGTGCGTGTGTGTTGTTTCTATTCATCTGCCTGTCCCTGTGGACACTGCAGCAGGAGGGAATGAGGCCCGGCACTCTGGGACTGGATCTGGGACTGGATCTGCAGTTTAACTCAAATTCCCTGACTATTTTGACTCTCATTTATATCATAGGGAGGGTGTTAGTAGGACATGAATGATTTTTTTTTTCAAATTAATTAACAAGTTGTTATTAATCTGCTCCAGACACTTAATCCACTGCCTTGCAGTATGTTGAATACATCCATTCATTTGAGGAGTGTGTGGCAGGAAACCATCCTTGTCTGGCAGATGAAAGGTCATAGTGGGGATATTTTCTTTCATCTTATTTGACATTTTTTGGCCAAAGATTTCATAAGATGCAAGAAGGTTGTGTAACGTGATGCAGGGGTATCTTGGTGGGCTTTTGGTATAATCCATTGTGTAGCTTGATGGTCCCTCCTGGGATATTTATTTGAATATTGACCCGTCCTTTTCATTTTTACATTTTGAGATTGACAGGAGACGCCTGCCATAGGCACTCTGAAGACTTAATCATCTCCATAGAATTGAGATTTTACACTTTACTTGTGCATTGATGTTGAGATTACCAAATAAACTGCATTGTATAGGGATCATTTGACCCATCTCTCAGCATTGTTCCTGTTACACTCACCATGCTGTGCATGCCTTTCTATTACTCTGATGAAGAATCACCCATATCTTTGATTCAATTTAATTTAATGTTAAAAGCAAAAGTGAATGACTTCTTTTTGCTGAGGAGTGTGTGTCTTAGTAAGCATAAAGTTGGCCCTGATGTTGATGATGCAGTGGGAAGGTGGCTGTGCTGTAGGCCTGTCACACTGCACTTATTGCTAGGCTAATGTGATCACAGTCACAGCCAGGCAGGAATGACTGAAAGTGGAGCTTTAATCTTCCCAGTGTCTCACTGCCAAATTGGCCCGATTTGTCAGGCAGAGGATCATCACACTTCTCAGATGACTTTCAAATTGCCCCTTTGCTTTTTGATGTGCAACTTGGGATATTTGATCCCAAAAGTCAAGTTGACATTACAATTGAGTAATGTTGGCTACTGAAGAGACACGTGAAAGACGTCAGACACAGTCAGGAGTCAGTGACGGAGGGAGCTGAAGAGAGTTCATTTACAACACCAAGTTATTTGTTCTAACTAGAATGCTATCATGCTTATCACATACGTCAAGTACAAGTTTATTAAATCGCCAGATAAGATACATTCACTGTTCTCTTTGGATAAATTGATTAAGTGAAGGGAATCAAGATGTTCAAGACGGCATAGACTGTTGAACTTAATTTTGAATTTGGCAGAGCTTTAATGTCTCCCAATGCTTATTCTGAAAGTAGTTTGAAAAGTAGGCCTCCTTATCTGGAATTAAAGGTCAGTGATTTTTCACTTGTAAGAAGCTGTGTACATCTCTCAAAGTCCTGAACAGAGGATACATTTGCCTTTATCTTTTGGAGGGGGGCTTAGAGTTTGATGGCTCGATTTCTAAGTACCGGTATCCTTGGACAAGACATTGAAACCCTGTAGTAGCACTAACATCTATGTGCAGCTGTCCAACAACATTTTCCCTATAGGGATCAACAAAGTAGCTTCACATAGTGTTCTGAAGCTCAAATGTGGTGATGATAAGGGTTGAGCATCAGTAATTTCCATAGAATTTCCATAGAAATTATATTGTAAATAGACTTACCACTGTGGTTTCTTCCATGTCAAAGAGACTGTAAAAGGGAATTGCTCAAAGCCCAACAGGTATATTATTGGATATCCAATAATATGCATCTTATTTGAACACCTTTATTGTTTACTTTGTTTTAACTATGTGTGTTTGTGTGTGTGTGTTTGCGTGTGTGTGTGCGTGTGTGTGTGTGTGTGTGTGTAGTGACTTAGGAGTTCATTTTCTGTTGAGACTCTTACTGTATGTGCTGACAGATTGTATTTTTTTTCTCTCCAGGATTGTATGTTTGGCGCAACAAAAATGCGAAGTAGAAGTGTCGACACAGTTGAGGAAGCAGTAAGCATGCGTGAGTGCTGAGGAAGTGATTTTTTTCTGCTTCCCCACTTGTTAATCCAGACAATCACTCTGCTCATGAAGTCAGGGAGGAGTCTCTCATCCCTAAGGCAGGCATGTCTACCTGCTAAGTGCCTTTAGCCTTTGGCACTGGTGATATAACCAGCCTGAAGCGCCCACCCATGGAGCGCGCTGTTGGGGGTTCCATCCCCGCCACTGATGAGTTTTACACCCGCCACCTCCGTATGGTCAATGGAGGGGCTGTGCCAACCCGCACAGACAATGTCCATGCCACTGTGAGTACAGGAGTGCCTAAAATGGGTGTACGGGCTCGGGTGGCTGACTGGCCCCCAAGAAAAGACATTACAGGGCCTGTGTGGCACTCAACTACAGATACCGAGAACTCTGGTGTGCCCTCTGGAAAAAGTCACATTAAATTAGGCTCTATTTTAAGCCCTCAGGACTCATCAATGCTGCGTAACATCCACAATACTTTGAAAAATCGCACCCAGGCCCAGAATAATAATTACAGCCCTGACACCTCATATTTGATCCCTGGAGACTACAGAGGCCCTGCAAATAGAAATGCACGGCAAAAACGCATCCGGCAGCGCAGCAACAGTGACATGACTATTAGTGAGATGGAAGGGAGTGGGGACAGTGGGGAGGACTGGGGTCCATCACCGGGAGCCAAATGGTCACCTCTTCACCGTGAATATGGTAGCACCTCGTCAATAGATCAGCATGGAGCATCTGAAGAGAGTTTCTTTGAAATGCTTAAGGGCTACCAAGGGTGCAAAGTTGATCAGCGAAGCCCAGCTCCAGAGAAACTAGGAGACATACTGAAAGTTGGGCCCAAGCAGGCTTCTGTTGATCTTCAGGAAGACATAGACAACCAGCCTCCTAAAGCTAAAGACAGAGATAAACCTCCAAAGAGACGCACCAAGTCTGAGACTGGGGGTGAGTCTATATTCCGCAAACTTCGGAATGTGCGGGGTGAGTTGGACTCCCCCAGAGCGGGGTCTGACTTAGAGGACAGCCGGACAGAGGACATAGGTCTTCCTTACAAACCCTGGGACTGTCAGAAAGGATTTGCCCACTATGATGTTCAGAGCATGCTATTTGACCTCAACGAAGTTATTCATTTGCGACAGACTGCAGACAAGAGGAAAAACACCACCACTGGAGCATCTGCTGCTGCAGTAGCCTCAGCTTCCTCCACACTTTCATCCACCCACAGCTTGCCTTATAGCTCCCCGAGTGGCAGCCGAGAAGAGCTCAGTTCAAGGGACAGCCCAGGTCTTGATGGAGGAGATGAACAGAGCAACGAAATGCTGCTAAGTTGTCCTTGCTTCCGCAACGAGATAGGTTCTGATGGCAATGGGAGGCGCAGATTGGGAGCAGGTGGGACAGGGTACCACGGGCTTATGCCTGGCGTAACAAATAACAGTGGCTCAGGCACTCTGAGTGGGGAAGGAAACTTTTATGAAGCATCTGTGAGCACACACTGCACAAATGCTGGAGTAGCAGTGCTTGAGGGCCCGAAAGAAGGCCCTAGCACACTCAGCGAAAAGGGCAAGCAATACATTGTGGAACATGTGGACCTGGGAGCGTACTACTACAGGAAGTTCTTCTATCTTAGAGGTAAAGTGCATTTAAGTGCTTTCATTACATATTCATAAGTGTGTTGTTTAAAGCAATAATATCAAATATGCCCAAAGGATATTTTAAATATATCTCTTTCTCTGACAATTCCTCAGAGCACTGGAACTACTTTGGGATTGATGAGACACTTGGACCTGTAGCAGTGAGCTTGCGAAGGGAGAAACTGGAGGAGGACAAGGAGCATGGCCAGCAGTATAACTACCGCCTCATCTTTAGAACCAGCGAGGTCAGCCATGCTTTCCGGTCTTTCCTGCGTCCTAACCTCAACCTCAGCACCACATCCCATCAATCCTTCCTGCTGTGGAGTAAATCTGTCCACAGTGTTTAAAGATGCAATCCAGCATTATTTTTGTACTTATAAATTTAGGAAAGAGAGGAAACTTGTTTTCGTGTTTCGTGAAAAATTAGACTTTTTCCAGGTATTCAGTGTTTAAAGAAGGTGTGTGTTGCTCTGTTACTACTATGCCTGCTCCACACTTGGAATACCAGCTTGAGGTAAAATCGGCCCCAGCCCTTGTTTCTTATTATGCAACCCACCCTTGGGCTGTTCAAATGTCTTCCTATATCAGCAGTGTGTGGAGACACTTGAGGAAGTGCACTCATCTTCTAGCCTCCAAGGCCTGTCTGAGTCTAACAACCCCAAACCACTATGTGGGGAGCTTTATTTCCCTGTTTAAGTAAAATAGAGTATTTAGTGTCAGTGTTGGATCCAAGTCCTCTGTGTATGGCTTGGAATTCTGGTTTAACTTTATTATGCGCATGTGCATTCCCAGACAGTGGGTAAAGGCATGTGCCTGAGGTGGTTTGTTGTGAACTGAAGTAGGACAGGTGCGTGTGATTAAACCCCCACACTTTAGACTGAAGTACCTCAGGACCTCCACCCACCTATTTACCTTCTAAACACAGAGAACACAGATCTATTGTAAACACAGACCCAGCACAGCCTCGAGCTTGCAGGAGAGAAAATCTCTGTTTGCTCCAGCTGCTTAGGTTAGCCAAGTGATTGGGTTCACTCCCAGAGCCCAGCACAATGCAGACTTTGTGTACACAGGACAAGCCTCCCACCTCTTCTTCCTTGGGTCCACTTTCTATTTACTTAAGGCCTTGAGTCATTTGCCTTGTTGTTTTATGCCAACTTCTTAGAGGAAGAGTTAAGCCACCACCACCGCAGCTTATATTGTTTTGTTGTTGTCTAGACAGGCATGTTTTGCTATCAGTATATTTAATATCCGAAAGAATGTTCAAAGCACACCAAGCATTCTTGAGGTACATTCTTTCTCTTCTCGCACTCCCCAGTTTAACCTTCTCTTCCTCACGGCCTCCTTTGATTTAGCTGACAACTCTGCGAGGTTCTATCCTGGAGGATGCAGTGCCTTCCACCTCTAAGCACGGCACCACCCGAGGACTGCCAGTCAAAGAGGTACTGGAGTACCTTCTCCCTGAATTAGATCTGTCCTGCCTCAGACTGGCCCTCAACACACCCAAAGTTACTGAGCAGCTGATGAAACTGGATGAGCAAGGGGTAGGAAAAATTCATATGCAGATTTTTTTTTTTGGTTTGTCCAGTTGCTTGCGATATTTGTTTCTTGCAATTTGTAATGTGGTCCTCTATTGAGTCAGGAAATAAAGGCATGTTGTTTGTGTGTTTCATGCTCTCCAGCTGAGTTTTCAGGTGAAGGTGGGGGTGATGTACTGCAGAGCGGGCCAGAGTACTGAGGAAGAGATGTACAACAATGAGACGGCCGGCCCCGCCCTGGAAGAGTTTCTCCAACTGCTGGGGGAGAAGGTTCGCCTCAAGGGCTTTACCAAATACAGAGCCCAGCTGGACACTAAAAGTAACAACTCCCAAGCGGGATTTTGGTCATTTTGGTTTAAGATACTTTTCCTGCTTTGTATTTGTGACTCTTTCACTTATCCTTTCTTGCCTTCTCTTTGATTTGCATTATTTTCTCTCTGAGGGACTAAATTGTTCTCTTAGGGAGACTACATTAATCACCCCGTGGTCCAGGGAACATATGGATGTGCTGTAACATCGATCATTAGAAATATTTACAGATTTGTTTTTGACAGCCTTATCCACATTGATCAACGATTCACTATTGTGTAGTTGTTGAAACTGTGTTGTGTCTTGCACAGACACTGAGCACATAAAATACACACATGTATTGTACACAATTGTACCACAGGTCTCAACAATGTATTGCTGTTTTTCCTGCAGCGGATTCTACGGGCACTCACTCACTATACACTTCCTACAAGGACTATGAGATCATGTTCCATGTGTCAACTCTGCTTCCCTACACACCTAACAACAAACAACAGGTAACATTGGAGAGCCCACCATTTTTGTGGTACATTATTAGTTGTGTATTAGAAAGTAGGAGAACTCTTTTGCTTGGAGGAAGATATGATAAGAAGACCTTAAGTGTACCTTGGTGTATCTCCTAGAGCAATACATGATCTGACTGTTAGCTCAGGTGTAACTTGCTTCTAATCTGACTTTGATTCTGAAAAAATGTTCAATGTCTCCAAGTGCCATATTTTTGAACTTACATTAAATGGAATTTACAATATGCGTGGTATGACATTGCTTTTAGATATGAGTCCTAGACTTCTCTAATTAAGTGTTTTTTATTCTGTTGCCTAGTTGCTAAGGAAGCGCCACATAGGTAACGACATAGTGACCATCGTGTTCCAGGAGCCTGGTGCTCACCCCTTCACTCCCAAGGCTATTCGCTCTCACTTTCAGCATGTCTTCATCATTGTTCGGGTGCAAAACCCCTGCTCTGACAACACATGCTACAGGTGGGTATTTATCTTTGACTGAGCTTAGAGCTGTATGGTAAAAGTGTGTCACCACAGTGGAAACAATTTGCTCTAATTCTAGGCATTTATAATGTAGATGCTCTGTGGTTTCCATTTAACAAAGAAAGGAAGAAAAACAGTGTGTGTGTGCTGTACAAACCCCCATCTTTGGTTAAAAGTACATAAGAAAATCAGCCCATGAAACCACTGGAAAGGTTTGTAGTTTACAGTCTGTCAGAATTTTAAGTGTGGATCTTTGAGACACTGAGGTTGATGGTTGCCCAACTATGAATATACTTTATTTGCCCACAACTAGAGAATAAAAAAGTCATTACAGTTTTAAGTAGGCCAGGCTAACTTTTTTGAATTGGACCCTTTTAACAGGACCCTGAAAAGCTCTACCAGTAGTGTTGTTAACATACAGGTAGCTACAGGAGCATTAAGACAAAAGCACAGGCTTGAAGGCATGGGTCAAACATAAAAGCCTGCTGCGTGACCACTGTCCTGTCTTCCCGGGCTGTGTGTATTTGTTTCAGCTGTATGTCCACATGAGCATAAATCTGTTTGATCAAAGTCAAAGAGACCAGTTGTGCTGTGGCTGTCAAACTGATAGGAGTTTTCCTCCCCTTCTCCACTAGCTGATTCTTGGCCTTGTGATAATCAGACTGCAGCTATGTAGCCTTGACACTTATGCATCACTACCCCACTGCACACACACTCTCTGTGCTCCGCATACACAGATATTATGTACACATAGTTGCTCCCTTTCACTCTTTTTTTTTTCTCCTTTTACTTCCTTCTCGTGCTTACTTACACACAGTCACACATACATTCATGCACTTTCCTTGCACGCTAATTCACTCAAAGGCTCACTCTTCACACACTCATATAGTACTGGTCCCACCACCCACCCTTATCCCCAGCCCTTCTCTCTCTGCCACTTTGCCTTTGGGCAGCATGAGCCGGAGTGGTCTGAAGGAGTTAGCGCTATGCACATGAAGTGCTCTCTTCAACTGGACATGCATGTGAGCAGGGAGTGGATTGTTGAGAGCAGAGTCCCTTGGAGCTCACAGACTCTACCTCAGGAGCGGATGGGTCAGACCAGCCCTCTGTGTCTCTGCTTTCACCCATGTAAAATTTGGGCTAATTTATTTTGAGCCTGCTTTTTTTTCTGACTAAGTCCTCCATCCCATCGACAGCTGGCCCTCCATTCAGTTCGCTTTTTGCTGGGGGCATCGTTTGGTTTTAACATTGGGAAAAGTGGAATAAGTAGGGGTGAAAGGCTGGTTCTCCTGGTACGCCTTATGGATGAAATGAACGAGATACGGAATCCTTGAGAATAACTTTGCTAACCTGCTCACACCTTTCGAGCCTTTGGTTCTCCTCACATTCTACTGAGGTACCATATGTCAAGACGTCACGCACCAGGGGACACAGATTTCGAGAATTTGCTACACCATACGGAGTGGTGCATCTTGTTTGTCAGATTGTGGTTATAATACAGAACTGAGTGCGTGTTTGTTGAACAAATAATTTTGTCTTTCATCAACTGCAACAAAGCCTTTTTCAGAGCATGGTTGGTATTTTGTGAATCCAGGAGGTAAGCTAAAGGTGTTAATCTTTGCTTGTTTTGTATGTTATGGTGTGTTTGTTAAAAATCAGGCATGGTTGTTGGAATAATTTGACTTTGGCAATTACTGTGGATTATAAGTGATCACTAGTCAAACAGTTGCATGCAAACACACACGCATCTCGCCGACACTGATGCTAACACCTATAAATACTAGCTTAAATGCGGTTTCAATAGTTGATTTGTTGTTGTTTTTTGTAGATTTTGTCAGTATTTCACATTACTTTGTCTTGATACCTTGCAAAAGATTATGTCTTACTTCCCTAATCTGTATTATTAAAGTATGTTTTGATTTGTTGAGTCAATCACTTATTAATAGTCCGTTGCTGCCTGCTGCTGAGATTTGGATAATGCTCAGGTCATATTGAGCCAGGCCAGAGCATTAAAGGAGTAAGTGGCCCACAGCCAGCCGGACGCTAATCTGCTGCTTTCAACAACTGCCTCAAAGTCACACAGGGCCAGGAAGGCAGATTGCATAACTAGATCTTTGTTTAGGTACTGTAGGCTGTTTGTGTTTGCTAGCTCTATCCATGGTGCTCCATACCACAGTGTAGCAGAAAGTGGCAGGGTGTCAGCACTGGGAACTGGCTTGTCAACTGTGATTGGATGTATAGTAGTTATATGCTGAATGTATTCATGCATGGCTTGCAATTTTACTGCTACAGGGAATGGCTGTGTTATATGTTTAATGGACTGGATGGAGACTTGTCAGAACTGACACATCAGCCTATCCAAGACCATGTCTTGGCTTTCACATCATAAGCTTTTAGTTTATTTATTCCTTTATGTAACCTTTATATATAACATTGGGGATTATGCAAACAGATGATAAAATAATCCCAGTGTGTTTAATGTAGCTAAATTAGTTCTACATTAAGCCCATTTTCTTATCAACAAAGGGAAAGAAATTTACAGTAAATTTATAGAAAACCAACTCCAGAACAGCCATTGTGTGCAAACATCATAGGAGTAGTGGAGGGTAGCAAGAGGAAGTCCAGAGGACTTTTAACACCTTCCTCTATACTCACAAGTGAAACAGGTCAAAGGTAACAACACTGCTGGGAAACTTATGTAAAGATGTTTCTAAATTGCTTTTTCTAGGAACCCATGAGCTTTTTGTTCCTTGCAGTGTAACTTTTTCCAGCATGAAGGACATTAATAGGATTTCTAGAAGTTTTATCAGCACCAGATTTTTTAATTGCATGCTACCTCTTTTTTTTCTGTTTTTTCAAATTGTATGCATTGATCCTCATGTATACAAATATACACTGATCAAGCATGATATTATGTCCACCTGTACAATCTAATGCAATCCAATAAACAGCTCTACATTTATAAAGTTATATTTTTTTAATTAAGAAAATGTAATAATTGAAACTGTCAGAAATAAGATAATTTATTATGTGCATTATTTAGATCAGTGTGGGCAGTGGAGTCATGCAGGAGTACATTAGGTCTCTAATGTTTTGGGCTCCCTATTTACATCAGTATGTTCAAAACATTAGCGACAACTCTTAACATACATCTGTGATTTGTTTTCCTGTAGCTTCTGTTTTTAATATACTGTTCAAACAAAACGAGACCATATATTTTTTAAATGCTTTGCTGCAAAGGCCTATAAAAGTAGTTTGCATATGCAGATTATGATGTTTGTTTGCTTAAATACTATAGCAATGACCTCAAACCTCTCATCTTCTCCCTCTGCAGTGTGGCTGTTACCCGTTCCCAGGACGTTCCCTCCTTCGGTCCCCCAATCCCCAAGGGTGTGACCTTCCCCAAATCCACTGTCTTCAGGGACTTCCTATTGGCCAAAGTCATCAACGCTGAGAACGCAGCTCACAAGTCAGAAAAGTTTGGTGCCATGGCAACACGTACGCGGCAGGAGTACTTGAGGGATTTAGCAGAACGTCATGTGACCAGTACTCCAGTAGAACCCGCCGGCAAATTCCCTTTTATCTCTCTGGCACATAAGCGACGGGAGAAGGTGCGTCCATACAGTGGAGCAGAACTTAGGAGTATGGGAGCAGTGACCTGGCAGGTGCATGCTGAGGATCAGGTAGCCGGTGCTGAGCGCGAGTGCCTATTGGCTATTTCAAATGACTTCATCATTCTGCTGGATCAAGAGGCCAAAGCGGTTGTGTTCAACTGCGCCACACGGGATGTGATTGGTTGGTCAACAGGAAGCCCCGCATCCATGAAGATCTATTATGAGCGTGGTGAGAGCGTGTCACTGCGCTCCATCAATAACAACACAGAAGACTTTGGAGAGGTTGTAAAAAGATTGGAGGTCAGTCGAACACCACCACTCTTTATTACACTGTATCTCATTAGGAGCCCAACACTTGTAATGTACACACCGATTAGTCAAGCTCTTGACTGCCATATACGTACTACTACTTTATCATCACATTTACATTTTAGGTAGTAGCCAGTTATCTGGAACACTTACACAGTACAATACACTATAACAAACACAGTTAAGTAAACATACATTTTGACTACACAGTGCTAAGGACGGTGTCTCGTTAGGCACTGAACAGGAATGTGCTGTAGGCAAAAGGTGCTTTGTGAAGTTTTTTTATTTGTATCAATGACTTCCAGTCCCATAATCGAGTGTGTGAAGACATGCTCTCTTTCCACTTCCCCAACAACAGTAGTATGAAGAAATAAGTGTTGTTGATTATAGCAACATAAGGGCGTTGCCTCAAATTACAGTCACCAAAAAGCCACAGCTGTAGTGTTTGCTCTGTGATTATAAGTCATTCTAAGCATAATACATAGTTGTTTGATGATATGATATCATTACTGAGGTTTCGGTGTAGGTAATGCAGAACTTTTTGATGAGGCATTTAAATCATTACTTTGAGAGACCAATTTGATGGTAAACAAAGGAAAACAATCACTGTTGCATGTGCCACTACTGGCACATGACCTTCCTTGCAAAACAACGTTTCGTCACCAATGTTGTTGCCGGCATCATGACATACATCAGAATTAATGCAACCCAAACTTCAACATCCCTAAGCAACTTCCCACAGATAGGGGAAGGGCTAGACACAGTGTTGGTTATCCAGGAGCATGCAGAATGATTTTAATTAAAGTGTTTGTTTTTGTGGTATGTGATTGAAACATCTGCCTCAGCTTGTGTGGGATAGGTGTCATATTAGGTGTATCTTGTAACATGTATTGAGCCAAATATGGGATATCAGATCAACTGCAAATGATAAGTTATGTGCATTTACTCCATTCTTTATCTGATTTGCATTACCCACTCCTTCACTATGTTTGTTCTGTAGCTGTTGACCAAGGGAAGTCAGACCACAGAGATGACCCTGCGTCGTAATGCCCTGGGCCAGCTGGGCTTTCATGTCAACTTTGAGGGCATTGTAGCAGAGGTGGAACCATACGGTTATGCCTGGCAGGCTGGGCTCAGGCAGGGCAGCCGATTGGTGGAGATATGCAAGGTTGCAGTGGCCTCTTTGTCCCACGAGCAGATGATCGACCTGCTTCGAACCTCAGTCACTGTGAAGGTGGTCATCATTCCTCCACATGAAGACTCCACACCACGCAGGTAGAGTAGATACAGATGATCTTTAAATGCCAGAGAAACTTGACATAATGTAGTTGTCTGTGATATTTTAAGGCACTGACTGATAACACTTCATGTACCAACAGAGGCTGCTCAGAAATCTACCACATGCCACTAGTTGACTACAAGAACCACAAGGAGGGCATGCCCTACGAGTTAAAGTTCCCCTTCCGCTCCACCAACAACAATGCCAAGTGGCCACGCACCTCATCCAGCCCGCAAACACGCGCTGCTGGCACAGGGGGAACCCTGATTAAGGCCCTGCCTTCAGACTTCAGTGACCGAAACTCTTCTGCTATTCCACGAAGTGTGTCCAGTGATGGTCGACCCCTTAACCCAAAAAGGTTACAAAACAAATGTTATGAAACTTGCACATGCACTGAAATGACAGCTCTCCTTCTTCAGGATGTTTTATGTCCTGAATGACACCCATATGTCTCTGCACAGATATTCCCCAGGCAGCGACAACTATGCTCTTGCCTGCTCCATTGTGATGGGTCGCACAGTGCACAACACAAACTCCCCCGCCAGCCTCTCTTCCACAGACACTTCCTCCAACCACTGGAGGCAGAAGTCTACTCCTGATATGTAGGTTTTGCTGCAACTTACAGTGGATTACATACAGTTAATTAAATTGACTTGCTGCAGCTTTGTGTTCCTTCTAGGTTCAATAACAACAACTGCCAGTCCCCTGTGACATCTGTGCGGCAGGGTGCAGGTGATGCAGTCAATGGGATCAAAGCATGTTCTAGCTCTGGTGTTGCATGGTCTCGGCCTGGGGAAGGTGATGCCACCAGCAGACTGGGGGACAAAGCCAATGCAGGTAGGATGAACTTTGAACTTTAGTCTTGGTATTGGCAATAGCATCAAATAAAATACCTCATTTTCTGTATTTCTTTGCTTGCTACAGATACTTCCAAGGTGGCCATTCCACGATTGCAGCTGACAGAGCAGAGCAGCCAAATGTCTCCTAACAAAAGCACTAAGGTGAGCTGGATCTACAGTATGTGTATACTAACCAGTACTAAGACCAGTCATTAAGGTATTTCTAACAATGGTTCAATAGCACAAGCACTCATATTCTTAAAGCATTTAATTAATACATTTAATTATTTATCTGCCAATAGGCAGATGCTCCATATTCCTCCAGCCAGTCAAGCACCAACACGCTCTCGAGCAATGCCTCCAGTTCTGCTCACAGTGATGAGAAGTGGTACGAAGTGGGCTCACGTTCAGGAGTGCGGAGTGATTTAGAGCTCAACGGTTACCTTCAGGGAACCTCCACTGACAGCGGCATTGATGCCTCCTCCTTCACTGCCACCCAAAGCAGCACAGCGTCCTCCACTGGTGCCTTCAGGGCCAAAGACAAAATGTCATGGCAGGACGATCCAGCAGGCCTCCAGAATGCCACTGATACTTCACCTCCACCCCTAGACTCTCTTGTTGCCACTGGAGGCAATGAGATCCCAGCAAAGAGCCTGTCAGCATTTCCTCTAGCTCCTGATAGTGGCTCCTATAGCCTGAGTGATGCTGCCTCCCACTCCAGGTGTGCTTGCTGTTCTGCTAGAGTCAGCTGTGGAATTTGTGCTCTTCCATCAATTAT
>OMLM01014487.1:0-15713 GCA_900302695.1 Helostoma temminkii
TTCAGACTGCTCTGTTTCACCTACAGGGCTCTTCTTCATCAGGTCCAATTTGCTAGCCATGGTCAGCCAGTTAATTATATTTCATGAGTTGACCCTTCTGAGTTTGAGGCTGATGTGGGTGTTTTGATTAGCCTCCTGTTTTTATCACCTCTGAGTCTTCCACATTGTTATCACACTTTCTGCTGACAGCCCCAGTGCCTCAAGGTTGCACGCTGCAGTACTGCCGCATAAATTTCATGTTCATGTCGAAAGAGTTCAAGAACAGCTTCTCTGTCAACATGCCTCATTTGGAGCACTCTTGTGTGGGTCAAAAGTGCTGTACTAAAGGTACAAAATATAACAAGCTGCAAGAAGGAGTTCATCAAGGACATTACACAAAGTATTTTTTTATGATTTAACACTCCCGAGTGTAAAATGTTTAGTCCTTTGCATTATTTGCCATTTCAGCTGAAAGCAAAGGGGCCACTGTCTGATCAGTCAGGTGCTGTGTGCATGAAACAAAGCGGCTTGTTGGCACTACTCACCCTAAAAAACTCTTTTGTGGAGCCTGAGTCCAGAGTGCCATATGCTATCTCTGTCTGCTTAGCCAGATCCTCAGCACTTTCTATAGGAGAGACCATCCTCTCCACTGTCAAGAAGGCAGCCAAGTTGGCTGTGTAGGAGGAGATGATGATGAGTGTGAAGAACCACCACACGCCACCGACGATTCGGCCTGACAGAGACCTGCAAGAGCGAGGTTGATGACAGAGAACGTAATTACACAGTGACGTGGCGCCTATCAAACTGCTACGATCTAATTTCTAATCTAATTTTGAATCAGCATTCCTCTGTGAAACAACCTGCTCCTGTACCAGCACTCTACAAGTGCACATTTACAAATAAGCAGTACAAGTTAATTTAATAAGGAAGTATTGATGAAACCACTCCAATGATGATAATTTAAGCACACAACTTGACGTGCTCAATTACAAATATACAAGAGTATGAAAGAGTTACAATGACCATGTAAAGGAACAAGATGGCAAATTAAGATGTTTAAATGATTCTGTGTACCTATTAAGAACACATCTGTATTTCATTTCTTTTCCTACTCTGCTCTGCTGTCCACTTCTGGTACCTACTGGAGCTGACCCACCTGGGAGAGATGTCACAGCCCTGCTGCATGAAGGCACCCAGGGAGAACCAGAGGGAATTGAAGATGCCAAAGTCATTGGGTGGATCAGGGGGAGTCTGTGGATCTTTGGTTTCATCCTGTTCCTCAAGGTTCCACTCGTAAGGACTGAATCGACTGACCAGGAACAGGACCACGCTCACCCCAATATAGGCAAACACTATACACATCCAGATCTCATAGGCCAGTGGGTCCAGGAAGGAGAAAACGCCAGGCTTGGACTTTTGTGGCTTCTTTATCATAATGGAGATGCCCAAGCTCATAAAGGGCTTTGAAAAGTCTATCACCTCCTCTCGAACCAGAGTAATGGTGAGAGGTGCAACAGCTATATCTGCTCTCTGGAAACAGGGACACGCACAGCAAGTGTTAGTTATGACCTGCATAAAAACAAGGAAGGGGCATTTTAAATCTATGTGTGAATGACTGGAGCTGAAGAGGGAACATAAACCAATACTGTAATCACACATTTTACATATGATCATAAAAAAATAAGCCTCTGACTGTTACACACATTCTTAATAACACATACACAGAAAAGTAGAGGAGTATTAGCTCAGTGTTATGACCTGGGATGGCAGCTAATACATCTGAGATTCATCCAGTGAAATTAATCAGATGTTTTACTGAAATGTAGTCACATTGAGGTGTAAGAAGGAGAAAAGGCTCATAAGGGCACTGCAAGATTTTCAGAGAGACAGCTTGGAAGAAATCCACCAAGGCAGATAGGACTTTGAGTCATGTTGACCAAGTGCTTCTTTAATCAGGACCCATTGAGATACACTGGGGGAAACTTTCAATTGTACAGACCTTTAGAAAAAGAAATTGCATAATACATCTTGTAATGAAACTCAAGCTCTTTCAGTATCTTTTTGTATTTGAAAGTTATCAGATTTCTTTAATCAGTGTAACCTTTGCCAATAAATTGCTATGATTTAAGTAGACTTCAGAATGTACAATAAAGACGTTGCTGTATCCTAAAAAGCAAATCCTCACTTATCACATGCAATTCAGTATTCTGGATTTCCCCATGCAGCTTATTCTGGCATTGGCTTTATTTTTTTCTTTTTCCAAGCTGTTTCTCTTCATCTCCCTCTTTTGGTTTTGCTGCTTCAATCACATAATTTTATCAAACACATCCACGGAGGTGGTGCTGCCTTTCTTTTCAAAATCACAATGGGTTTCTTTGTAAAAGTAGAAGAAAAATAATTAATCACATTAGACTGTGTTACTGCAGCTCATGTGCATGCGATTAATTAAATAACCGCTCCTCTTCAAAGGAGTCTATCCCATGACGGACAGTTCTTTGTATTGTTCTGTTTTGTCTTTTTGGGTAAAAACTGAATTAAAAAAAACAACATTGGACTCATCCAGCATGAGGCAGAAAATATTTCTTACAAGGCGAAACTAAGAGCAACACATGTAGGCCCAACAAACATGACTGTTTTATTTAGGCCGTCAACACAATACTGTGAAGGGCTATAACCATTTAATCCTTGTGCAGGCGTAAGCAGCACTCAATCAATGGTGAGTGAAACAAAGCAATAAAGAGCAGCCTCGGGCCTAACCTTTTAAAGACAACTAAAATCAAATTAATTTACTGGTCAAAAGGTCAAAATGTACAAAACTATTAGTCCCGACCCACCTGCTGTAAAATTACAGGCCTGGAAAGACTTGACAGAGACGTGATTGGGGTATTTTTTCACTTTCCATCTGCAGGGAGTGGACTTTTCCCATTTGAAAGATAATTTGGTGGCGATAGCACATCAAACCAGGCAATCTCTCAGGCTGATAGTTGGGAAATTGAACAGATGAGGAAGCCTAACCCTCATGCATTTTGTATTTGGCCCCTGTTCAACTATTGTGGCCTCGGAGAAAGGCAAGAATAAGGAGGGGGGATAATTTTGGAATGCTTGAGGTGTTGCGAGAGCCCGAGCGCTCTATCAGATGTAAAACACGGCATGACCCATCACTAATGTGAGAGGTTCAACCTTTATGGAGCGCAACACATATGGATCTTGTTGTTTGAAACCACAAACCACCATTTAGCTGTTGATTCTAAAGCAGATTTTCTCAGCTGTGAATTTACAATGTGGCATATTCATCATACACATCAAACATTGAACATAATTACACAATCACTTCAAAGGCTTACAATCTTTCATTCATCAAAGTGATTACAGTGTGTTTGCCATATGGACTCATTGTTTTCATGTACCTACCTCTGTTTCGAGTGTAAGAGAGAGAGAGATTTTTCTAGGCTAGGCAAGAAAGATTAATTGCAATGAACAGCACTGAGAAATGATTTCATTTTCTCCGTCTCAAGATGATCACCAACTCCCCAGTGTTTAAGGTTGCATTCGACAAATTCTCTCACTGCCTAGCTTCCTGACACAGCATCAGACTATGAACTGGGCAAGAGCTCATGAGCTCACAATGGGTTGGTGATAACCTTCAGACAGAAAAATGAGATCTCCTCTCATGTTGAAGTTCCTTGCAAACTGTCATGTAATCAGCGAAATCAAGGCTCCCAGTACTCACCCCATAGACCAGTTCACCCACCATCCCGTTCCACGTCTTGGTCTCAGGGTCTCGGGCTCCATACTTCCCATCCATTACTATAGACAGTTTGTACTTAATTCCAACATGTTTGGCAATCTCAGATGCTAAATCGACGCAGTAGCCTTCATATCTGTCATTCCCCTCCAGATGCATATAATTTTTCTTGTACATCACATAAGGAGCTTCCTGTTGATTCAAACACACGCTGGTTTATTCACACCCATGCCCTGGCACATATTCAGTTATACAGAAATATGCATACATGCACTCAGATGTGCCCGTGCACACACACACTCACACCCAGACGCACACCCAGAAATTCAAAATATTATAAGCCGCTGTAACCACATACATGCAGTCATGCATAGACAGATGATGCCCTGTGAATGCACAAATATGCACTGATAACAGCAGCGTGATCATGTTTTCACACTGCTTTCATCAAGCTGTGGCAGCCAACACACAACAAGCCCTGAACCCATTTTGAGCCCAAATATATTATAATAAATGATTAAAAGACGGTTGAACATTTCTCTAGGAAAAAAACAGAAGGCCAGAATCAGTTTTAGAAGTGGTAGAAAATAATGATTGGCAAGGTGTGGGTCAGCTCGGAGGTGAGTGGGCATGGCAGTGGAGATGGGTTTTATAAGTAAATGCCAGTGACAAGAGAGGGATCAGAGAGTGCCCATAGTTTGTCTACATATTCAAGCACATTGCCCCAATGCGTAGTTAAAGACTGTTTCATTCCAAAAAATAAATAATAATAAATAAAAAGAAAAACAGGAAAATGAAAGAAAAATAAGCTGTTATTTGCTATTCAGAAAAATGCAAAAAGTATTCCATAAATCAAATAATTACATCAGGAGAGCAGGAGCGTGCTAGTTTTCCTCTCCTTTTCAAAATCCTGCCGCAGCTTGTCTTTTCTCTTACTGAGCACATCATCATTATCAAACAACAGGACTGCTCAGAAGAGCAGGCATTGTCATTACAGCCATACACAATTAGAGCGAAGTAGGAGAGCAATGGTTTGTTTGTTCTGTGCTGAACGTATCCTCTCACCTTGGATCCACTGACTGTCTCCCTGGGAGCAAACACGTGTTTTTCTCCTGACTGTATTTGTCATCTAGGCATGTTAAATGTTTCCTTTCGCTACTGAGTGATGCACACTTAAAACCTGGAATACAAATGAAATCTAACTGTGCATAATACCACTGATCCTTTTTTTTATTATTTTAAAATAAGTACTGTATCTATCTAAAAAGTCTGAAGCATTAAATTGACCAAATTCAGTTTAATACTTGGTTTAAATTATTAAGCTTTGGGCAAGAAATGCCAAGAAATGTATCTTTTCTAAAGCACTGATGGGAAGTTATACTTCAACACAGAACATACAGGGAAGCAATTCAAATAGATTGGAGAGACATAACAAGGAAAATAGCACACCTTCTTATCCCTTCTCCAATACTGATTATTTTGCTTTGCCCAGCTTGAGAAACCATTGCAGTATCATCCTTTAGTCATTCTTTGGCTAGTCAATCCCATGTGTCATTGAACATTTACTTGATGAGGACAGATAGGTCTACTTACGTATGCAGTTATATACTTTTTGTAATTGATGGAGTCAACCATTTATCATTTACACCATTATTGTGATGTCACTGCTACAACAGGCCACTGAAATATGGAAAATCAAAATGCTTTGACACCCACACGGATACAGTTGAAACACTCCCCCGTTTAGGACTGACTGTTTCAACATGTAGTGAGTGGATGGAAAGCAACACAAAAAAGATGTGGTTCTACCGTCCCAGGACAGAATGTATCACTCATTGGAATCAACACCATGACCTTGAGTGGCAGAATATGTGACACATTTAAAACTGCATGGAAAGTGTACCATAATAGTAGTGACCACAATCGTTCGATTTTCCACTGAGGAGTCGTTGGAGACCTGCGGGTCCATAATATTTACAAACCGCGTGTACTCGTTCCAGTACCCAATCTGCAAAGAGAAAGCTGTGGTTAGTGATGCATTCCAGCTCACTCAGGAAATGTAAGTGAACATATCGCAGGGACACTTCTAAACATTACTGAGGACTGCCATGAAGCAAGGCTCATTACAATAACTTCCCAGAGGCCTGTTGCCTTTGATAGAATAAAAAAAGCATCAAACAGTTTATGTTGTAATTGTACATTCAACATGTAGTTAGTGTAATGATCAAACTAAATGTACTATTGACTTTTATAAAATGCACCAGTTTAAATAGGCAAATTTGCAGGAACTGGATTGCATGAGCATGCAGCAAGACAACTTCAATCCCTCCCACCTTCAGCTTCACAGGTTTTACGGTAAATAATTGATATTCAGGCCTGTGAACATACACGTTTAATAATTTAGCATAATACTGCAGCAGCTCCATAGTTTCATCTGCACAGTCCTGGCATCACAGTTACTCTGTATTCTGCTGTACAGATGCTTAAGTCAAACCAATGTCAAGTGTTTGTTTGCCCATCTGAAATAATGGCTGCTCTGGCTCACGATGAAACGTGTTGCATATGCTGCTGCCAATAGTCTAACTGTTGCTGGCTAGGATTTTCCCCTCACATCTGGTCTGGATTTTCTTTTGCCTTAGATCTTTAAATGTTTGGGCCAGACAGGTGTACAACAGTGCAGAGTTTCTGATCACCAAGCGGAGGCGCTACAAAGCAGCAAACATCTCAAACTTTGGGTTTCAAACAGTGTTAAAAGCTGTGGATGTAGTCGGTGCACACTGACTGAGACGACAAGAGATGTTTATTCCCTGCTCTTGTCGGACAGTGATATTTGAGAAGCCACTGCTTTGGGGGCCACGCTGTGGGGAGCTGTGTCACTGAGTGCCGCTTCAGAGGCAAAGTCCTGATCTCACCCTCAGCAGCTGGGACAGATATCAACCCATACATCACTCCTGACAGTTACAGCTAAGAACCTTCATCCTTTAACCATCACTGGGGTGACTGAGGCTCGAGGTCCTGACAAACTGCTGCCTGACTTGTCTCATCTTCCTGCATTCTCTCACTTTCTCCCCCTGCCCTCCTTTCTCCCACTCTCTCTACTGCTCTGTTTGGCTGTGCAGAGATGGTGAGGGCTGCGTGATGCTAATTGAAGTGTGGGCTTTAGAGGCCTGGGAGGCAGGCAGCATAATCACACATCCTATCAGACTGAGCCCACACTTATCCAGCTAACGAGAAATTCACAGCTGCCTCTTAGAACTCAGTGAGGTTATGAAATAAAACCAGAGGTCATCATATGGTATCGGTTATAATGTGAATGTACCGGTGGGAATT
The DNA here is from genome assembly GCA_900302695.1 of Helostoma temminkii. Classification (NCBI taxonomy): domain Eukaryota; kingdom Metazoa; phylum Chordata; class Actinopteri; order Anabantiformes; family Helostomatidae; genus Helostoma; species Helostoma temminkii. The sequence continues at coordinate 7,055 of OMLM01014487.1, forward strand.
ACCATTTTGAAGAGGAGCCAGAGGAATTCCTGGATCCCTTTTCCTGTAATTGGTTATTTGAATGGTAATTACTGTCAGGAGAGGACCAAAAATCATATCTGCACTATCCCACAGGGAGGAAATAGTCTTAAATCATTCTTGTGATAGGACAGTTCAAGCTATCATATAGCAGGCTGTCTGTGATTTGTGGGACTTGTAATACTTGGTATAGCTCATCAGTGCTGCTACCTAGGTAGAGAAAGGCATTCAGCATTACTCTGCACTGTCCCTTCAGCCCAGCTGGGGAAAAACCCTCTGTGTTTTAATAAATGGGGCACAAGGCTTGTGAGAAAATGTTTTCTTCTTTCACACAATGACTCATTTCTCTCAAAAACAACAAAATATGTCAAATTATGCTTAGGCCAGATTCCTTGATGTATTAAACCTTGATATGTACCAGCTTCTTGTTGTGTTTGAATACCACATTTTTGAGCAAACCTGGATTTGACAGTTAATGGATTAGAGCTGATTAGAGGTTATGGCTCTGTCTTACCTTTCTCGGTCCACCTGTTTTCATCTCATACACATCAATTGTGTAATTGGTCCTGCGGCCATAGTTGTCAAACTGGATGTTTCCGGTCATTCCCTGTACTTGGACCTGTCATGAGGGACAGAGAGATGGAAAAGGATGTGTAACAGCCATCACTTTACATAAACATATAGCTGGTATTAAAGTGCTCGTGCCCATAGAGCTACCAGAGTTCGCACAGTCTGTTAATCAAATGATGAACTGGATGTGCTTTAATAAAAGATGTAGTTTTATGGTAATGAGCGCCTGGATTTGAGTGTGCTCTGTGTAGAGATATCTGGAGGCAGAGGGAGGAGAACAGCTCTTCGCTCTCTCCCCTTCTCTCTGTCACTTTCCATCTTTATCACGCTCTCACTTGCTATCTCTGCTTCACTTCTTCTAGCCTTTTCTTTACTTATCAGCCTGCCACTCTCTCTCTCTCTCACTTCTCTCTCTCTTTTTCTGCCCAGCCCCCCTACCGTTTTGAGAGCTCTCTCGATGTCAATGCCTTGGCTCCAAGGTACAGCTGGATTTGCTAGACAGTCTCCAGCACTGCCCCGGCGGGAGACGTCCACACGCTGGCGTCGCAGGTACCTGAAGGCCTCTGCTATCACCAGAATGGCATCATGGGTCAGAGCTGAAGTGTACTGTACAAAATCAAAGAGACAAATCAGAACAACAGATGGTGTAAGAGGAAAACAGTGAGAAGCACTGAACAGAACTTTCTGTATTAGAACTTTAATTGGTAGTTCAACCTTATACAGCAGTGACTATGTAGCTTAAAACCAATAAGACAAAAATGTCCAAATATTTAAAATATTTGCATAAGCTTTAGTTTAAAGCATCTCAAAGTGCTCAGTTTGGGTCAGTGTGGGTGCAAGCCACACCCTGCTTGTGAAAAACAGTCAGGACCTCGTCCAAAACTTTAAGTGCGGAGTTGGGGAGAGACTACAGCATTAATGTGTGATTTTATCTCCCATGCACCTTCCCTTCACTTTCACCTGACCTTTTCACCACTGAGGGTTGAGCTATTTGTTTGTTGACCACTGCACCATGGCAAAATCTAATTAAATGCAATTCAAAATCTATTTCTTTCTTGATCATTGTTTAATTAGATGTAAATTGAAGCTGCAATATAACCTTGCCTTGCACCGTCTATCAATATATCGATTCCTGGGAGGGATGTGATGCAAAGAGGAGGAAGCTAGGGGTGGGAGGAAAACAGAATGACTAAAGCAAACAGAGGATGAGAGGAGGAAAAGAACCAATAGAGACCATTTCAGAGAGGGTGATCGTTTTGCATGCGCAATGAAAGGCCTTGCAAGCAAAGTACCTTAAGAGGAGTGTTTCGGGCTTCTGGGAATTCTCTTTCATCTAGGCGCTCCCAGCGCTGCATAAACTGCTGCACAATTGGGTTCTCAGGGTTGACTATCTGAAACCCTGAAATGTTGGCTCCACCGGCAAATACTTTGTCCAAACTCACATTAGAAAATCCCTGAGGTGAGACAGAAGGGAAGAAAAAAAGAGAAATGTCACTTGTTTTTTCTCCAGGTTTTATATAGCCTGGGGCTAAGCACCAAAAGATTAGCAGGTCTTCTGGAACTGTGCAAGGTGTATTTTACTATTAGCTTTACGCTGTATGAGAAACCAACATGTGTTTGCTATTACACTGAGGCAAATGCTTCTCCTCACAATTTGTGGTGTAACCTGCAAATACACACTTTAGAGTTTGGGCCAGATCGTGTGGAAGACAAAATATTTTACTTGAAAAACATCTACTTTAATTCAAAAAGCCTTGCCATGTAAAGAAAAAAAACTTTTTTAATGCTTTTAAAAAACTTCTGGTGCTCTGGCTGCCTTAAAATTTTGTTCTTCGCCTAGAGACATGACATGGAGTTATTTTTTTATGTGAAATTGCTGTTTTTTAAGTGCAGCATTGTGTCATGGCGTGCAAGGACATGTGTCTGACAGCTGCATAATCACTTCTTCTAAAGTCTGGGAAAAGGCAGCAGGGGATCAGCAACTGAGTACAGGGCCAATCTCCATTCTGAAACTTTCATGCTAATATCAAGGCTAAATGAACATTGCCATGCCCAGAGTAGAGGAAAATGATGGTCTGCTCCAAATATTGCCAACAGGGTTAAATGCTGTTACATGGAAATTAAATAATATTTTAAAATTAGTATAATAATTTTAGAAAATGTACCATACACTGTAGTGTGACTGTCATATTTTGATTGATAAGACATGAGCAACAAACAAAACAAGCCAAATATAGAGAGTAAACACTTTTTTTTCTTTTTTTTTTCTCTATGCAGCCTTCAATCCAATTGTGGAGGCATATTTGTTCCCATAGCAGAGACTAAATCCCATCACACGCAGCATGCACATCAGGCTCCCCTCCCTCCCAAGGGAGTGGCTCAGTTATTACTCACTAGATTGGCCAGGATGTAGTGGTAGCCACGACTGTTCTTCCCCAGGGTCACAACCTATGGGAGAAAAACATCAATACAGTAAACCACCCATGAGATGAAAGCTAAGAGCCACTGCTTGTATAAGTGGCTGCAACAATCTCTGTAAATGTACTAATGTCCTCTGAGCACGCAGGACACCAGTGAAGTTGGAACAAAGCAAAGTTGCCAAATGTAATAAGAAGAGAAACGGGCATTTAACGTTAAGGAGGAGCTGAAAATGAGAGAGAAACAGGAATAACATGGGACATCCTTCAATATGTTGCTCACTTTGAAGTCATTCACACTGCAGGGATGTGAGTCTTCAGCAACTGTTGGATGCAAGGTAGAAATAGGAAAAAAGTATATTTCAAAGGATTTTGCAGTGAGACACTTAGATGTAGATCTCACTCTACTTTGAAAATATCACACCTTTGGAGCATAACAGCATGTTTCAACCCACACAGGCTGCCTGAAAATAGTAAGTGGTGTTTTAAGCCATTCCATCACTATAGTCTTAACCATATGCTGCCTTTTATTTTTAATACTTTCTTCTTCATTTTTATTTGGTCCTACAGATACATATATCCAGTAGGGAAATTCTAAATTTATCCTGGCTATTTTGTGCATTACATGCTGGACAGGCTTTTATTGCAGGCTGTTGCGGATGGACTTCTAATTGACTGCCACATAGAAACCTGTCAATGTCTCAGTTTTCATCTGCATTCCACAAAAACAGCAACATAAGTTTACAACAAAATCAACATGTTTGCACATGTTCTTGCTCTTGCGCTGTCACAAAAACAAACTGTCAGTTTATGATGTGTCTGCGTGTGCATGTCAGACCCGGGATGTTGGTATTTGTTACTGTAGATTGTTGATGACATTCAGACCAAGTAGGAGTACAGTATTTTCACATTAAAGACAAAAAGCTTGTCTTCAGTTTCAACAACTACGGTTACTGGATTTCATTTAGCTATGCTGAACTTTAATTGACCCGTATACACTCATATACAGTAGCACAAAAGAATAAAACAATATATCTTGCTTGGACTGAGCATAACCCCAAATTTAAAAAACCACTTCTCTTCCTCTTTTGCGAACATTTGAAGGTTGTTCATGAAGGGGTGGTGTTGTTTTCTACAAAGAATGGTGCATGAGGGAGCACAAACACACCAAGTCTTTCACTCACACCATCAAGCTGCTGGGTTGGGTCAGTGTTCTCTGACAGTTTCCCCGTCATTAAGGCTTTAAACTTCCAACGCTGCAGGATGTCAGACACAAGGTAGCAAACCAAGAAAGTGAAACAAAGAGGAAATGAGCTGATTATAATGCAGAAGTAGCAGGAGTTGGCTTTTAGAAACCATCAATCCACGTCTAATGACTGACACAAAGTGTAATGACTTTCACACTTTTGGTCCTGCTGCATTTTCTTGGGCAAAGCCCACAGCTCCGCGCTCCTTCACCGTGTGCTAACCTTGACTCTGGCCATAAGCCTTTTCCTCACACCTGCCCTGGAGCTGGGCAGGGAAAGGCCTTACCCCCTGCTAGCAGCCCACAGCTCACAGCCAGCCTGGCAATGGCTACAAGCAGCAACCTTGGGATGGAACACAGCATGATACTGATGACAACGAGATACAGAGAACCTCCACCCAGAACACACCACCTTTTCTCTTCATTCTTTTTAATTAGGCAGAGGCAAGACATGACTCCAGTTGAGACAGACAGATTTCATTGTTTTTGGTTGTGATGCACCACTGACTCCCCTGTCCATAAAACCCTTGGATACTGCAGATGGAGATAACTATCTTTTAATAGTGTTGATAAGATATGATTCATGTATTTCCTCTAAAATCCAATATTATTTCAGAAGTAACACAATATTATCACAAACTCTATTTGTCAGATTAGAGACAGGAAAATAAATTCTAGCTTACTGCCGATATTTGAAGCTCTGTGGGAAATGCCCTTATCTACTTTGAGACCGACATGGCCAGAGCTGGTATTATGGTGTGATTAGTTTAGTCTTGTTTAAAGTGGACTGGAAAAGGGGGAGAACAGCTTCCTTGTGTACTCTGCACACAAACAGTACATTGATATCAAGAATAATAATACTTCCCTCAAGATGGCTGCCCTCTAAAGCTGGTCAAAATGATTAATTTGTTATTCATGTATTTAATATGTATGACACAATAACAATAGTTCAAATGTGCCCAAATTGTTAAAATGTGCAAATATGCAATACAGCAGAGTGCCAGTCTATATGTGAAAGAAGCTAGGACTTGATTAGCTTAGCTTCAAACTGAATGCAGGGGAAGCAGCTAGCCAAAAGGTAAAAAGTGAAGGGAAAAAAGAGAAAAAGATAAATATGGCTTTCAGCGCTGCATGTGGGTGAATTTGAAATATTAATTGCAGTTTCTCAGTTTAGTGTAGTAATGGTTCGGTTCTAGTTAGCTGTGCACTTCAGTCTATGTGCTAATCAAAGGAAATATTGTACTCCTCAAAATTATTATTTTTAAAATTGTTTTCCAAAATGTAACAAACAATAATTTATGTGACAGTTGTGTTACAGATATTTTGCTAATAACCTTGACATAAAGTAAATATTTGCCAGAAGTCTGCATATGATTTTTAGATAGGTTCCAAAAACCTTTTTTTCCACCGATTTTTCCACCTCAGATTTTCATCTATTTTTCCTTCCTGTTGTTCTTAGATTGATTTGTGTTGCTCTTAATAATCTTTTGAGCACATATAGATAAAAAAATACCTGCCCCCTAACCAATTATTCTGTTTTCCAGTAACACTGAAGAGAAAAAATGTGTAGTGTGACTCCCCCTTCAATAATGTGATTCTCTTTTTCATGCCGTGTTTCCTCCTGCACATTGATCCAGTAGCTGGCTCCACCACCCATTGTTCTGCTGCTGAAAGAGAGCCTGCATTTTGCAGTTTTCTTCAAAGCCTGATAGGAACAGACATCCAGTATGACCTTGACTTCACCCACATCCAGATTTTGTGTGACACGGCCCCGCCAGATAGAGAGCCCTAATGTAAAACTACAGCCACACATTTTCAATAAGCACAAAACCATTTTCCTCCAAGTCTGACCTTTCACTACGCAGTTTGCCACCGCACAGTAAGAGACAGACTGAAAATTATAGGTTCCCAAGAGTTTGTAAATATCATACCATTCACTGAGCATAGAAAATATGAGCAAATGGACCTAATGATGCCATTATTTTTAGCCTTCTCCTGAACTATGAAAACTCGGTAGAAAATACACAAACGCCTAACTAAACTGTTGATGTGGTTTATTGGCATTAAGGCAACATAGAAAAACTATTTTCATTCTCAATAGTCATTTAACTATTTTTGTAACTACCATATGAGTCTAAATATGCATTTAAATGTCCAGAGTCTGAGCATATTGCTTATTTTGTCCAAACAAGCACAACACAAATAGCTTCAGTTTACAGTTTAATTGTAAAATAGCAAATTCTCAAAATCAACAGTCAGAACTTTTTAAAATGACAGAACAAGAAGATTTTACTGTAGAAATGATATAATGTAATCCGTTACAGTGCCATGCTGTGAAAACGTCACATATAATTGGATATAAAAAGTGCACTACACATAGCACTACTTGAATGTTTAAGTTTCTAAACACATTTAGTAAGTAAAAACCTGCTTACAAGCTTGATTTCAGTGGTGGTAATAGCTGTTCTGTCTGCTGTATCTTATCTATTTACTAAATATTGACAAACAGTTAGTAAGTCATGTACAATTAAAGATGATGATATCACCTAAATTGACTGTGCAGGGCTCAGTCTGCCCATTTACTACTAAGTTAAGCTGATTTTATGAATTCACAGACTAAAAAGATGCTGCCCATTCAGTAATTTAAGCTATTGATATGATGTGCTGAAATAACAGTGGTTCCCACTATTATCTACTATCAACTAACAAAAGCTGTTGCTCAGTATTCAACTGCTATTCTCCTATCTACAACCAACACATTCATTAAAAAGTTTGGCTAATTCACAAAGTAAATGTTGTTTCAGCTAACAAGATGTGAGAAGCCTGTAGGAGAAATGTATGGAGAAACACTGGCTGCAGGGTCGAGGTTGTAGTGATGGGGCATTTTATTTTTTAAGGGCGTCATCATTGCAGTGGTGCACTCTGGCTCAAACTCTTTGAGCTAAATTATATTTGCATTATTAATAAGCCTTATCAAGTGCTACATGTAATTTAGTGGCTGAAGAGATACCAAAGTGCTCCACTTCGCAGATGATGGCACAGAAGGGAGAATGTGCACTCTATATGCTATGGTATAAAAGGACTTTACCCTTCTTCTCCATTTCTGCTTTCTGCTACCAAGTGCTCTTGGTTGTGCGTGTTCTAATTAACAGCCAGTAGTGGTGGCTGTGCCTGAGATGCTTTTCTTGGCAGCAATATTGTATGCCTCTGCAGATAGCACAAGTCATGGCCTTCCCCCAAGTGTAAAACATTTTAGCAACACCTGACTCATATTCAGATTATTATGTTTATCATTGCTCTGACATCAGTACATGAATAAGAATAATTTGTGACTTGATTCCTGGGGGGAAGAAATCACTCGTGTTTAAAATGTCAAAATGATTGAGGTAAATTTGCTTGAAAATGTTCCCTTGCTTATAGTGCTAAAAATTCTGCTTTCAGCTTAAATTACAGTCTGGTATTATTTAATTTTTTATACACTACATAAATTGTGACAGTTGAAGCAAGTCTCAGCTTCTCATTCAATCATGGAGTCAGCAGGTTACATCCTCTTTAATGATAACACTTTAATCCCATTTAATTCTATAATCACAGTTTGTAAATGGCCCTCAACAGCCAAGGTTGGAGCTGGATTTGAAATAACTGCATACCCCTGGTGTTACATAGAGCAGGAAGAGTCCAGCTATATTTCCATCAGCACTTTCTCTCAGCAGCCTGTGGACAATAAACTGATGTTGAGATCAGGAGCACCTTTCATATCATCAGAGGCACTGGCTACGTTCTTTTGTTTCCTCTCTAGCTCTTAAAACACATGCCAGGTAGTCTTACTAAAACAGTCACAGCAATCAAGGAGCTTTAAATACCTTAGAGGGTTTTATGTGGCAAATTTGAGTTATAATTTTACCACAGTACCACTTTATTGATTCTGTTTTATTTTGCCAAATGTCATCCCCGAGTTTATTCAACACTGATGTTGCTCCTTTTTCATGGTGTCTGTGACGGCACTGATTGAGAGCCTTCTCTTTATTGCTAACATTTCTCTATCAGCTGTTGACAATCTATTTGTTCCGAGTTCTCTATTCAAGAGCATAAAGATGGATATGGAGGATCTCCAGGTCTCCATGGGAAGGCAATATGGCCACCCTTCATACCTCTACAGGCAGCAGAATGTTGTTCAAACAAATCCCCACATGCACTTCTCATTTTTTCCCTCTTTCTGTGAATCCTTTTCACTTCTTATTGTTTTTTTCCGGCATGAAAATGCGGCTTTGCGTCTGCCAGAGCCTGCCTGTCTTGAACAGCTTGCGTGCCCTGGGCCTGTCCCAGACGGAGTGTTTTTTTTCTTTTCTCTTTACACTAGTGATGAGCAGGTTGTTGCCTCTGAGCAGACTCCAGCACAAAACAACCC
>OMLM01014488.1:6499-22609 GCA_900302695.1 Helostoma temminkii
TAAACACCTATTATTATTATTATTATTATTATTATTATTATTGCTATTAAATATTATACTGCACGTTTCTTTCTTTATTGTGACTCGTAGACTGGATCTTGTACTCTTTATGATACGTTAAACATTACAAACGTAGTAAAAACCCTTTTATCCAGTCGTGGTTTGGGCTGCAGACAGAGGGCGGGTGTGCCTTGGCCTATCACAAACATATTTGAAAGGCCCGTTTGAAGCCAACAGGAGTGGGAGATGAAAGTCCTGGCACGGCACACTTTGACATCATCAAAACACAACTCCCTCACAACACTCAGCAGCTCTTATGGCTCCGTTAAAAGGTACTTTTAGAAACACAGAATCACAAGTGGCTGCTGGCGTGGTCTGTGCGGTCTTTGCTCCAAAACGAACATGAATGAATTGAGCATAATGAAACAAGAGGGCAGCCATAGGAGATGTAGCGGGGAAAGATGATTAACGTCCAGGTGAAATGATGAATCTGATTTGGAGGCAGAGCTGAGTCATGAAGGAAGTAATAAAATCCTTTAATACAGCGAAATGTAAAAACACTGCAAAAATCTACAAGCCCAATAACAGTACAACAGGTCCACCAGTAAATATACTTTATCCCAAAAACTCTGTATGACAAGTTTTGGTGAAGAGAAGACGAAGGAAAGAAAAAAGGTAAAAGGTAAAAGAAAGGAGTCGGAAATACAAAAGACAGGAAAGGAAATTTTGACGACCAGAGAGAAGAAAGTGTGGTTGGAAAAAGGAAGCAGAAAGACTAAACTCAGAAATAAGAGGAAGTAAAGAAGTGTGGAGGAAAATATAAAAAACAAAGAGGAAATAGAAAAGAAAAATGTGTAATGAAGGAAACAAAAAGAAGAAGAAAACAAAGAAAGGGAAGTAGAAGCCTGGAAACAAAATGAAGGAGAGATAGAAAAGGAAAACATTTTAATAAATGCTGTAAGTTAGGATAAAGGAATGTGCAGAGGTGAAAGTGGCAGAAGCGAAGAAAGTAAAAATAGTTTAATGTGTATAAAATAATAGGAAATAAGAAAAGGGAAGGAGCATTTAAAGAGACAGGAACTAATGTGAAGTATAAGAGAGAATAGAAGTAATAAAAACATCTTTTATTAGTAAGCTAGCGTAGAAATGTCTTGTATTAAAAATGTTACGGAAGAAAACATTAAAACATTAAATCAGCATTCAAATATAATTGAAGTACCAAAAGTATTTTTGGGGGCATTAAGTGTTCATCACTTTAATTTTATTATTTACTTAGCAGACATCAGAAAGTATCATCTTAATCTATAATAATACTAAATAAAGTTTGACAGCTTTATCCGCTACTATTGTTCATTTTATTTTGTATTATCAATGCAAAGGAACTGCAGCTATCAAGTCCAATATTCCCTCTAAAAACAGTGGAATAAAACTGTTCAGTTCACTTGACTGGATTTTGAGGTAAAGTCAAAATCGTACTTGAATAAATATTTGGCTTATTTCCATCACTGAGAGAAAGAATGGATTCAGTTTCCCCTCACCCAGGACGCACTGGATGAGACCAAACTTTTTACTGGTTTTCCAACACTTCTGGATGTTTTCCATTTCATTGCTGTAGCTCTTCAAAGTGATTACTTTGAGAACTGGAGCCATCCCAGTTGTCACTGGGTGAAATGTAAACCACAGATGAGGTACCAGCGACAGATAACCATTCACACTCCTAATATACCTACAGCCTTTTTAGAGTCACCAGTTAAACTAACTGTGTCTTTGGACGGCGGGAAGAAGACGGACCCAACATGTCAGTCCTGCAGTTCCCTGCTCAGCCACTGGTTTTGTTTCTGCAGACATTCACCTTCCGTCCTGAAGGCTTCATCAGTTCTGAGACTGGCTGCAAAAAAATGCATACAAACCTAAAATTCAGAACAAAACCAGAGGCATGCGGCTCGGTCTTGGTCTGTCGGTTTGTAGAAACTGCTTCAGTTAATTGTGACGGCAGAGCTGCAGCAGTAAATGTTAAAAGCTTTCGCCTTTGTGAGAATCATGTGTAAAATACAACCAAGGCAGTTTGTCTGTGCGCGCGAGACGTCCTTAAGCTGAAAAACAGCTTGTGACATTTGAGAGATAATTGACACTGCAGTTTTTTTTTCTACCATCTCAGCTTCGCTCCCCGCAGCCCTTCATTTTCCCAGGAGTGACCCCCGTCCGCTCCGATGAAGTGCTCTTCACAAGGTTGTCATCTGAAAGGTCAGATGCAGAGAGCGAACGAGCCACAAAAGAAACAAGATGGAGATCCCTCCATCCATCTCGCTGCCTGGATCGAGACACCAAGCTGACCTTTAACGGTAAATCAGCCTCAACAAGCTATCAAAGTGTACGTGGGAGCACATCTGAGTGTGTGTGTGTGTGTGTGTGTGTGTGTACACGACATAAAGGAGGAGACACAGAAACATGGAAAAAGACTAAAAGACATATTAACACTTTTAATATTTATCAGAAACCACTCAGTAATGTGAAGCACAATTCAAAATGTCATCTCAGTGATTAAATTAAAACATTTTTGAATTAAATGTAATGAACCTGCTAGTTTATCTTCTTCAGTATGGAACAAGCAAAACTATTGATTATTTAATTAATTGATTAATTAATTTATTATCATAAATTAATGGCCATCACATTCCCCAAAGCAAAGTGATGTGATGTCTTCAAATGGCTTATTTTTGTCTGAATGTCAAAAATAATCACAGAATGTTGAGTCAACCAGGAAACTAAACAGTTTAAATTGGAAACACATTAATATGGCCCTGTTTCCAATCCAACCCAACTTTATTTAAAAAGCACTTGGACCAAAGTGCTGTACAAAGGGTAGTTAGTAAATAAAAGTAAATATAGTAACAGTACCAGTACAATAAATAAAGAGTTAAAACCAACAAAATGTAGAGAGAAAGAAAAATATAAAAATGTCAGCATCTTACATGGTGTCAAAGGTCATCATTTATCTCTGGACAGTTATGGATTTTGTTTGTAGAAATCATCTTTGACACTGCATAACATGACTTAGACTTATCTTTACGCACTAGAAGCAAATTTCTGAAGCAAAATTATAACTTTTTACATATTTTTAGAATCAATAACTTTAAAAACAATGAGTAGGTAAAATATAAATTTTCTTTTGCACCGAGCTCAAACAAAGTCAATTGTCAAAGTAGTGTTCAGATCAAATTTACCTCATAGGCTGTCTGACTGATCAGCTCTGCTCCCTCAGAGCAACCAGCAGTTCTTGCACCACTGAAACTCTCCTGTATTATATTCTTGTCAGTATATGCACACAATTTTTTAAAATTCCTGAAGCCTGAAGTGAATTCCATTTTTGTATCCTTTATTCGTATTTGTGGTGAATTTAATTTGTCTCCAAAATTCGTATGGTTCATTCGCATCGCTCCTAATGTGTCAGCGAGGTTCATGCAAGTATACGGACACGGATGCTTCGAGCGGTGCAGGTCTGCTTTGCATGTTGTTGCATCCTAACGCGGTTCAAACACAAGCTTAAGGAATACATTTCAAACAACAGCAGTAAACACTGCCTCAGACACGGTTAGAGCGTATGCTGAATGAGTTAATGGCCTGTTGTTGTTATTCATGTGTGCAGACTGCACTTGTGTGGAACAATAGAGTCATGAAGACTAGATGGGTAGTAAGTAAACAAAAAAGAGGACTTAGCTAAAGCTTTATAGGAAGGACAAGGAGTTAGAGAAACATTTGAAATCAATACTCTTAAGAGGTTTCATTGTTTTATGGGCCTAAGGAAGTTTACAGGTTGTACAGGAGAAAGGTTATCAGAGGATTCAGTCCGACAACTGACCTAAACAATCAACCAGAGGTGGAATAAGGATGATAACTGCCGAGAGGTACACACTGTGTTTCTCAGTGATGCCTTTACATTGCTGTCACCTGTTTCTCTGCCATGTATTAAAATGAGATGGTTCATCACTCTGAGTCCTTCCTTCAGTTCTTCTAAGATTTAGTAAGAGTCAGACAAATTTCTGCGACGCATGCCTGACCATGTTTGGGATATTAGAATCATTAAAAACTGATTTCTGTGACTAAAACTAGAAAACAACTTTATTTAGTTCATTAAAGCAGGAATGCAAACACTGTGCAGCACACACAGCTTCTCAATCTGCAGCATAACGTTCTGCAGCAAACAGAAACAATGAATTAAAGAGTGTTAAGGAACATTATAATCACATTAAAGTGACTAAAACCTCAGCTATGTTCTCGTCACTTCAGTTACTGAACCTGCAGGAAACACTAGTTTGTTTTTCCAACTTGACGTCACAACGTTAGTAGCGATTTCCACTACACCACACACAAAGAAGACTGAAGGTCAGAAGGTGAAGAGCATTTCTGGCTATTTGATTGATTCACGAGCACCAGACATGATGTATGACGACGCTCTCACGATATAATTCTTTGCCTGTGACGCGGATGCAGCAGGTGTTGGCTGAGGCCAGAAACATAAATCAGACCAAAATCAGAGCAGAGTTTAGATTCATGATGCAGAGAAGGAACACACCTGAGCTCCTGCTCTGTGGAGCTGCTGCAGGGCTGCACTCCCACAGGACGCTCTCCGGCACGAGAAAATATTTTCCACGGAAGGTGGTTATTATTAATATTTACAGCTCGTTGTCTTCTATCATGTGACCAGGTTCAGACTTCAAATACTAATACTGTTCGTGTTAAATCCCGTTTGTAATTACAACAGACAGACTGATGTTTTCCATTGTGTGCAGAATGTGATTTAAGGTCAGATGCTGGATAGAATTGTTTAAAAAACAGTTTTTAAATTGTCTTTTGCACAAAAAGATGCTGTTGACATGAATAATAGAGAGTGTTTTCAAAATAAGAGCTCTGAAGTCTAAGAACGAGCATCACTTTTAACTTGGGAGACAATAAAAAGCATATTTTAATATTAACAGCCATGTGAAAATGATGAGGAAACTTAAAGCAAAGAAATAAATGTTAAAATACTAACTAAAATAATATCAACAGCTAACATTTATTTGTTATGTGGTCTGAAAGTCATTCTGAGGACATTTTGTGGATATTTTCATCTTTTTGTGTCTTTTCTTGTATCACTGCTGTTGGTATGTAAGTCTGAGATGCTTTGTTTGTCTTTGTCCTCATTTTGTGTCTCCTCTTGTGTCACTTTGTTGTTGGACGACCTGCGTCTCTGAGTATGTTCATTTGCACCCCTTCTTGTGTCACTCTGTTGATTCATGTCAGTCGAAGTTGGTTTGTGTCACCTTCTGTCGTTTTGAGTCGTTGTGTTGTGTTTCTCTGTGGTTGTGCTGAGTCTCTTTCAGAATATTTTAGTGTGTCTCCTCTTTGCTGTGTCATTTTATACCTGTGTCTTGTTTTGTTTGCTGCCTTTTCATGTTTCTTCTGAGTCTTGGATGATTTGTTTCACTCTGAGGGTGATTTGTGTCTCTTTGTGTTACTTTGTTGAGTTGATTGGATGATTTGCATTTACAGGGTGATGTTACTGCAGAAACATTAATAAAACCTGAATATTTCCTCTTTTGTATTATATTTTTAACCAAGTGCTCCGGGCTTATAAACATTTCAAAGCAAAAGTAAATTTTATTCTCAGTTTGACACTTTGTTAGTTGATGATATAATCAGCCTCAGGTTAAAAGCTTTTCTTCCCCGGCTGATCAAAAGCCTAATTTAAAGTTTTATTATGTTGAGGATAAAAATATTGGATCCAGCATCAGTAAAAATCACCACCTGCTCCCACTCGTCATTAAACGCCACAGCTTTCTTTTCACGTAGATGCGACACATTCTCAAACAGTCTCGGTACAAACCACAGGGACAATCGATGAGCGTGTTTTAAGAATTCTGAAAAGGTTTATTACTTGCAATAATTTAAGTTCCAATATTTAAAAAAATGTCAGTGGCATGCGACACGTCTAAAATATACTGTTTTTTATTACTTCTGTAGTCTGTAGCAAAATGGAGAGAAATCCCATGAACATGTAGGAAAACAGAACACGATAATATTCCCTTGAACGTCTACTGTATGAAGATGGAGTTCACATACAGCGTCATGTTAAAGATGTGATAACACTGAATAAAATAGTTCTTAATCAAACGCTGTTCTCAGCTTACATTATAGCTATTATTACAAAGTGATTAGCAGGAGCAGGATCACCAAACTACAGCAGTCACCACTTAACAAACAGTGACGCGATCTACATCTAAATTGAATTGAAAAACTGCACAAAATACAGCAGCTACCATCAGTAGTAGTAGAATGGCACACATGAGCTAAATACTTAAGACGGCGTTTAGAAAACCTGTCCAGATCAGATGTGCAGATGATATCGTGGGCATCTGGACGGTCAGGGCTTGGAGCCAGGGAGGGAACGAATCAAATCAAAAATGAAATGTAAAAATCACAAAGCTGGAAATGTCACAACAGTCGCACAGTATTACACATTCTGACATTAAAAACACGCCTCCTGCCAAAATCTTTTGTTCATTCCCAAGATCTTTTTTTTAATCGAGAGGCAGTTACAAACTAAAACAAAATGTTTTCAGGCTGAAACTTGGTCCCTTCGATCGTCTTAAATGTGTGCAGAATAGAAGGAAGATGTATTCTGAAGGTGACTCTAGCTCCAAGCCTGTGAGCTGGGATTTGGAAATCTGTTATTCTACCTTTCTTTCCTTTACCTTTACTCTGGCGAAGTATGTTCTTCTATTGCTTTCTATTTTTATTCATCCAGGTCTGGACACACTCACAGTAACAGTGGATTCAGCAGGAAGAGAGTTTGTTCAGTTGGAGTCCTGTGTCTCTGCCCCTGAAGCCTCTTCGTCCACGCTGACGTCCGACTGCTCCTCAGCTGGAAGAACGTGCAGAAGCTGGATTATTCACCAATCTTTCAAATTACTCCTGGCAAGTTGTTTTTCTTTCTTTTTGCTGTTTGTGTTTCAGTGCATGAGATGTTTGGGCCTCAGAGGGATCTAAAGCCAAGTTTGAGCCGTTTACCAGATTAAACATATTCGCTTACACAGTGAGAGTTGGAACAGATGATGTTTTTTAAAAGGCCACTGTAAATGTCACCCGCTGTTTATGCTGCTAACCGTCATCCCAGCGCTCTGTCCATATGAAAGCTGTTCTGCACGGCGCCTGTTTACACCAGTGAAAGCACTGATGCACGCTGACAGTTTTATTAAGCTTTATTCATAGAGCACTTTCCTAAACTTGTTTTACAAAGTTCTTCACAACAGCATTAAACACAGTAATTAAAAATAAAAGGACGACAGAAGAGAAATGTGGCATAAAGCAGTGAAAGATCATTAAAAATAAAGCAAATCAGTAAAATTATATAATAAAAGTAACACTGATAATAATAGTCTGCTTATCTGATGTCTTCAGGCAGGATGGTGTTCCACATGTGACTCCATGTGGCTTTTAATAATGCAAAATGAAACTTGACTACAGTAGGTATTAAACGCCACATGACAGGGAAAAGGAGACAAATGATGACCTCTTCGGCTTTTCAATAAAAAGCAATTAGCAAGTACTGTTTACACGCAGAATACAAAGCAGAAGGTTTCACAAATGGTTGCTCCCATAAATGTAATAATGCCTCAGAGTTGAAGCTGCAATAACTAATATTTTACACATTTTCCCAGAAATTCAGTGTGAATGGGATCAGACACGTTGTGTCTCAGCTGCTCTAGTCCACTTCCTGTTTCTTGGTTACATACAGACATTATGTTGCTACGGTTCGTTTTGTCGTCCGGCCCGTAATCCTGCCACCTAGCGAATCTTAGAGACACAGCATGGCCAAGCACAAGTTCTCATTTCAAACAAACAGTGGAGCTTTCACAGAGACGTCTGCCGCAGACCCACACCAGACCGACTGCAGTGCGACCTGCTGCTGTTATTACTTCCATCCCTTCATCAAAACAGACGCGACAAATTACACAAATGCTCTAGAAACAACGTTAGGCATCTGTATAAACTCTAGAGCACTGATCACTGAACTCTCTACGTCGTCACATTACAGCTAAGAGAGTAACACTGCTTTACTTCTGCTGGAAGAATATTTTCATACACCGGGGAACAGACTGGAGATTACCCAGACTTTGTAATGGTCAAGTAACCTCAGTAACCTCTGGACCATATGACTCAGACATTTGTGTTTTCACCTGCAGCTCATTCGTGTACTGTCTACATATGTTCATGTCTGAAAGCAGCTTACGTCGCAGCAGTGCTGCTGTACAGAGGCACTGCTGACAGCTAATGTTCGCTAGGACACCAGCTGCAGAGGTATAGGTGGTTAGTTCAATAAAAGAAATGAAAATGAAATGAGTTGCTGGGACAAGCGTGAATGTATTTAACCAAGGTGAATATATAGCTCTGATTTCAACTGTGCGTTTAAAACTGAAATAGAAGAGGAAATGATGTCATATTGAACATCAGCACAAGTTGAAATCAAACTGCACACATTTTTAGACAACACTAAAAATAAAGTGGAAGTGTCTGAAGTCAGTTAAACTAATGTTCTGCTCTGTAAAATGCAGCATAGTGCAGTTCAGCAGCATTTCACGTCAAGTGCTACTTGAGCAGCACGAACGCTAATAATGTCAATCGACAGAGGCAAAAGCAGCTAAATGCAGATGCACAGTGGATGGAGCAAAGTGAGCCGTCTCCTAAAATGATTCCTTCGTTATGTTCCACCTCATCATCAGCCGTATGACTCCAACCTGTTTTAGACTTGATAATGCAATGCATTGTTTGGTTCAGTCACAAAGGTGAGAAGTGTTTTGTTCCTTAAAGACTGCAGGATGCAACACTACCATAAAGACGTGCGTGTCACCTACAGTACCCAGGAGAACTACAACCTGATTGTAATTGGCTGTTAAGTCCAACTTCACCAACAGAAACAAACATTCAGTGAATTCCAACACGAACTCGGTGAACTCACCTGCAGCTTGTTCCTCCACACGCTGTCTCTCAGTCTGGGCGTCAGGGGAGCTCGGCTCATCCGGCGGCCAGCGGAGCTCACCGCTCTCCACCTCGGCTGCGTCCGTCGGCTCCACCACGATGGAGGGAAGCCTCTTGGACAACTTTGGATACCTTTCATGGGAATCTGGGAAGATCTGGTGAGAGCTTATGTAAGGCGAACTGAAGGGGTTCTACAGTCGGAGGCTAACATCACTACTCCTTCTCATGTGAAGGAACAAGAATGAAAAAAACAACTGAATCAGGAAGTTGAGAAAGACTAAAGATGCTCCTGTTTGAACATCCTGTCAGCACAAACACAGCTGTACAGTGATAATCAGTGATTCTGTCATTAAACATCAGTTCAAGAAAGTTCAAGAAATAAAGTTTGAATTAACTTTATTTACACATGATGGACATTTTAAACTTTCAGTTGGGAAAAAAATATTGTGCCACAAATTACACTATATTCGATCAAAAGTAGTTTAAAGACAACATGTCAAATGTTGATGCTGAGAAGTTAGTTTTTCAGTCAATAGAGCAATTATCCACAAACCACAGGGTCAGTGGTTTGATCCCTCCTGGCCATATGTCAAGAGACACTTTACCCTTAGCAGTAGCCTGTACTGTAACTGTAGTCATCCAGCCACAATATAAAATGTTCAATTCGATGCCTGCAACACATTTTTAAAAAGTTAACAAGAAAAAGTTATGGAAAAGTTATGTAATGTGTGTTTTTACTTCAACACATCAGACCACGTTCAGCACGTATTACTGCAGCATGGCTCTGTAGTAAGAGTCCAGACCTGCTACACACTGAAAACACCTTCAGGACTATGAAAACGAAAATACGACAAAGCAACAGCTGTTGTGCTGCTGAAATCCTACTTCAACAAGAACAAGAAATAAAAAAAGAAAACTTTTTGTTCAGAAACTAAAGCAATTATTCTCCTCAGTCACCAGATGGTTCCAGAGCACAGCTAAAGGAAGAGCTGATGCAACACTGTGGTAAACATGCACCTGTACTAACAATTATTCATGTTGCTGGCATCAAACTTTAAAGGTCTCACTTTCAACTTTTGATATGGTTTTGGCATCGCTGCTATCTCTGTCTCGTTATTAGAATTCTACTAAAAAGATAGGAAATATGATCACATTAGTAAAACAAAAGTAATTTAAAGTGACAGACATTTAGTGTGACCTCTGTGGATGAATATGAAGAGGTCAAAGACAGAAACAGCAAGAGCAGTTAAAAGAGTTAATTCTTTAAGAGACCAGAAGAAATGCAGCGAAGACCTGGCTCAGCATTTAGCAGCTTCATCTGGACATTGATCCTCACACAGTTTGAGGAAGCTGAATCAGGGATGGTTTTTGTGAAAGGACGGCAGACAAGAAACTACTTCTGGTGTTTTCTAGTAAAAAGTGACATAAATATATGTGGCTGTCATAAACAAACTAACTTAAAAAACAAAAATCTAGCCCCTGACCTCGGCGCCTCTAAGGGGCAGCCTGTCAACAAAGAATTTTCCCAAGGGGATTAATAAAGTATTGATTCTTCTTTTTTATTTTATCTTCTTTATTATTATTATTATTATTATTATTACTATTAAAAGTGTTCTAAGGCGTTTGCACTATACTATATATTTGCCAAGGAATGTTCAACACTTATCAAAAAGCAACTAGGAAAATAAGAAATTTGGAGGATTAGCCATTTTTGCTCTGGGACTATAACAGAAGAAGATAAATGTTACATTAGTGTCCTTTTGGTTTAACTGGATAAGACACAAACCATTTACTCACAGCAGGACTGAGTCCAGCTAATGGCCTTAGTGGCGTCAATCCACATTTTACTCTTCTGTGCTCATCACTGCATGCTTTCTAGTCAAATAAAACATGCCTGGTTTGAAATGTTGTAAAAATACACATTCACTCACACCTGGAAGGATACTGTGTCCTGATCTCCTCCTGCTCCTCCCCCGCTGAAGTCCTCCGTCCCCGGTTCCAGGGAGTTCATCACCTCAGTCATCCTGGAGGAAAACGTGTTGATGATCAACCATCAATACTGTGAGTATAAAGCATTTCTCTGTTCTGCTGCCTTTAAAATTTAAAAGTAGATTTTAATTGGCTGTTTTGGAACCAATATACTTCCTGAATAATTTGCTTGTGCTTTGTATGTCTGCATGTGTTTTCTTCGGCTGCAGCGCGTTGAGCTCTCAGTATCACCGCTCACTGCTAATATGCATTATTTTCTGCACTGCAACAGCAAGCTTAATAATTATGAGGCTTTCTTCTCTGTTACCCCTCCTTCTGGAACTCAAGACAGACTTCTGTAATCTAATCTTCAGTTTCAAACTTCCATTAGAGTTTCCATCAATCATGTATTTAATCATAGTTGGCTCAAGCTCACTGTTTGGTAAATTACGGGACTCCCAAGGGCCCTAAACATGTGATAACAGAACAAAAAAACAAGACTGCAGAAGAATTTTGTCTCAAACTTTCAACAGTGTTGAGCTGTTTTTGGAGGTTTTCTACATCCCCCCTTTATGCTTGTGTTTCCTGCCTGTGGCTCCTCAGTCACTATCGAATGAGGCAAAAGACCACGACAGAAATCAGGTTTGATGTCTGCTACAAGCAATGAAACTTAACCAATATTTGACCAGTCTCTCAGCAGAGAATCTGAAAACTTCACCAATCGTTCACGCTAAACACCGACAACATCCGTCCTCTTCTCACTAGTGAAAGACAGACGCTACATGTAGCTAGTTATCAGAAACACCACTTTCCATACAATCAAACCAGCAGTTGCTGTTGCCATGGGGACGAGTGATTGAGATTTTATGCCTCTGATTGTCTGAATAGTGCACTTTTCCTGAGTGCACGAGGCCGAGAGCTGATTTGGGGGTATTCATGTGTGCTGCTACAGCAATTACCACCGTCAGGACAGGGTTGTGAGACTCTGTGAAACCTGGAATTGTTCTGGTCTTCATCGTGAGCAAAGAGACAATACAGGCTTTATTCCTCATCAGAGGCTCGTATTGTTCCTCTGGGTTGAGTCTGTGTGGTCACTCTGGACAATGTAATGCCCGAGTTCGAAAAGAAAATGCCTCTGCTGCTCTGAAGGGTAGCAGTGGAGAGCAGCTCTGCTCAGGATCTTGTTTCTGAGAAGTGCACTCACTCTGCAGTGACGTGAAGCGTAACAGACACAAGAATTTAAATGTTGATGCCAAGCATGACGCTTTTATTTCTGCAGCTGATAGATAATACCTTATTTGAGACATTAGGTCTGAACAAAGTTACCCATGTGTTTACAGGAAGCTGCTTCACTTCTGCCCCAACAGAAAAATGAAATATTAAAACGTCTGTCTCTGTAGTTTAAGCCTGTTTCAAGATGAAGCTAGTGTTTGAAACTGGTGACTGAATTTTTTATAGGTAATATAGCTATGTTGTTTTGGCTGGAGCACCATGTTATTTTATTTGTCCCACATTTTTGATAAATAATGGCGCACATGAGTGTTGCCGTTAGGGTTAGCTATCCCCTTTGAAACATCATCTATGGTCACGAGCAATGGGCAGTGACCTAAAGCATAATATTGTGAATACCAGCAGCCAAAATCAGCTTCCTTAGAAGGGTGTTTGTGCTCAGTCTTAGAGATAGGGTAAAGAGTTCGGACCTCAGTAGGGAGCTGGGAGTAGAACTGCTGCTCTTTCAGATTGAAATGAGCCAGCTGAGGTGGATCTCATCAGTATGCCACCTGGGTGCCTTCCATTGGAAGTGTTCCATGCACCCCAGGGGAGACCCATAACATGCTGGGGGGATTATATATCTCACCTGGACTTGGATTGCCTCGGGATTTCATAGAAGGAGCTGAAGAACGTGGCTGGGGAGGGGAATGTCTAGGTTAACTTAATAAATCTGGGACCACTGCGACCTGACTTTGGAGAAGCAGCAAAAAATAGATTGATGTTTCCATCCATTCTACATTTTCAACTTGGAATTACAGCAGCAACAAGCAACCATTTACACATCGCCACCTTTATGGAGTTGATATGATGATCTTGTAGCCAACTGCTTGTTATGTACAACAACATTCATTTCAAGTTGTGCTTTATGATGCATCGAAGTTCACTCTGTTTTAGCTCTGTGTTTGGCCTCCACCAACACCTGAGGGGAATATCTGGCAATTTAGCTGTTCACCAGTTCAGCTGAGCAGTATAGCTACCTGTCCGTGGGCTCCAGGATGCCCATGAATGACAGTGTACATTCAAGGTAGCTCCAGAGGCTATTTCTACTAAGTGATTATCATAGTGTTTAACCATCACAACATAATGTGTACAACAACTGAAGCACAGGTATGGCTACAACCATAATCACAGCACCATCCCAGTTGTAATCCAAGCTACAGCCTGTCAAAATCAGCCTCGGCAGAGTCAGTTATAGCCTCAGGTGTAATGATTCTCTCCAGGCTTTTCTGAGATATAGAAATTCATCCTCCAGTCCCAACCTTTGGCAATTTGCTGTTGTGCTAAGGGTTGTGTGCTAAACTGAAGTCTTCACTAGTTGACTGCAAAGAAATACTACAACTATTTAGCTTTTCTATGGATTCAAAATAAAAAATGAAAGTTAAAGTAGCATAAAACTGGAATATTTTTAAATTTAGGACTGGAGTAAATGTTTGTGGTTAAATTCCAACACTGCAGCTTGTAAACTGTCACATTTTACAATGTGCAACCAGCTGATGTCTAGGATATTAATTTATAAAAATCTTTTTTATATTTTATTCAAATATAAAAACGGTTAATTGGTCAATCTTTAAAAACAAAATCAACTAGAACTGAAATTATTATTTATACATTAAAAGATAAATCAGCAACAATTTGACGATATATAAGTGTTTTGCTCAAAAAACTTAAGGCAAACTTTATCATCTTATAACACCAAGCCAGGTAAACTTCTGGGAAATCATTCTGTGCATTTAGGAAGCACAAGTCAGTAGAATCAGTTTAACCTGTCTTAGTGAAAATGAAGGTGACAACCGTTGCAATGGAGAAGCAAAAGCAAAAAAAAAAAAAAGGAAATGACATACAAATCCTCTCTGCTGAAACTCCCTGACTGAACCTTTTGTATCAGGGGCTGGACTATTGTGACCAATGAGAGAAAGTAAAGCTTCATTGTAAAGATAAAAATCAGTGTATTATTTATTAGATAATCTCTAACTGCATTATGATTAATAAAATGTAGTTATTGCTAATTAGCTAGCTAACAGCTAAAGCTAATAAAGGCTAACATTAACATCTGACGTCTAGTTTCATCAAAATACAAAATGTGTAGCATGTGACTGTTAGTGATAACAACATGCAGCGGATATGTGTTTGACCAGGAGTGTTCAGATCTGAGTTTGGGCTCACAAAGTCATGAGCGACGGTTGTACCAAGTCCTTGTGATAATTGTTGTTGTGCTTAGCGTTAGCGGTGCTTTGAAGGGGGAGACGTACTGTAGCATAGTGACACAGTGACGTGGCTCTAGGGTGGCTCTCTAGTCTGTGAAAATGCAAACTGGTTCTTAGAAGGTTCCCAAGTTGAACCAACGCTAAACCAGCACAGAAGCACCAAGTTCTTGTTGGTCAAAAAGGGGTGAGCGTGATGTCAGATCAGGTGCAGTGGACTCTGGGTTTCTCCTGGTGCAGGACAATGTCTGGTCTTATGTGTCCAGAGCGTGTAGGCAGTGATTCCACTGACTGGCTCTCATGTTCCCCAGACCCAAATCCAGTTCAGCACCTATGGGACATTATGAAC
Source organism: Helostoma temminkii (assembly GCA_900302695.1). Taxonomy (NCBI): domain Eukaryota; kingdom Metazoa; phylum Chordata; class Actinopteri; order Anabantiformes; family Helostomatidae; genus Helostoma; species Helostoma temminkii. The sequence continues at coordinate 21,308 of OMLM01014488.1, forward strand.
TGGTACATCCGATGCCACCAAGTACCACCATAGACTGTCCAGGAGCTCACTGATGCCCTGATTCAGTTCTGGGAAAAGATCATCAGGACTAAACAGGAGTCACATTGTGAGTTTCCCTGATGCTAATTAAGTCATGCAACTTAATTAAAAATAATAATAATAATAATAATAACTTGAATGTGTGGTTTTTCAGTGTGACTTTGAACGCAGCCCTCAATGGGTTGATGAATTTGGTTTCCACTGATTGATCTATTACAAATTATACTGAGCACATTAGTAAAGATTTTCGAGCTTGATTCATTTGTGTGTGATTTAAATGTTGCCTTAATTTTTTTAGCAGTGTAGTTTCAAAATGTTCTATGCAAATGTACTCTCACGAGTTGCTTTTTTTCTTCTCTTACGTGAAGATAAAACTGAATATCTTTGGGGTTTGGTTGGTTGGATTGCACAAAACATTATGACAAGACATCACAATTGATTTGAGGAAATTTTAACAGGCATTTAAAACTATGTTCTGATTTTGCAGACTGATAAAATTCAGCAGGTGAATCGATGGTTGCAGCCCCCACAGGAGCACCCTGATGTAACAGGGCATCGCTCTGCTCTGCTCGTGTCGAATTACAAACTTGAGTTTGGAGCCAGATGCTGAAGCTCTTAGGGATTTTTAAAAGGTCTGATTTCCACATGAAGAGCACCCAGATCTCCGGAAAATGATTCAGCTCACAGCCACAGTCTCCGTCTCCATCCTCAGTGTTTGCTGTTCAGATGAAAGATGTACATCTGGTGTGACCTCACGGATTAAAATTCCTCCTCTCTACTCTGTCCATCATGAGATTCATCACGGTGGAGTCGGTCCAGTTAAAGGCACAGCGGTTCCTAAAATTAACATCAGCTCGGTTTCATCCAGTGTTTCTTTTTTGCAGATGTAGGATACTGAATTCAGAAATTACATCTCCATTTTCTCTACTCTCACTGTCCCAGCTTCACTTCAAGCAAACCAGCAGCAGCAGCACCACCTCCTCAAATGCAGCTTCTTTGGTTAAATCCAGTAAGTTTTTACAGCCCAAGGACATGAAAACAAAAATCTGTCTAGAGCCAAAAATAGTGTTATTTTCTTTACTTACCACACAGCCTTGTTAAAATGTTCCTCTGCCCTGTTTCTGTTGCTGTTACATTTGACTTCTCCTGTGCCCGTTGCCCCAGTTTACATTTCCTGTTCTGCTTTTTGACTCACTGGTGCTCAAACTTATATTCATGCATATTTAAGCGTTTTTAATAGGGACATGGTTAGTAAGTGTCTAC
>OMLM01014488.1:22629-34976 GCA_900302695.1 Helostoma temminkii
TTAGTAAGTGTCTACAGAGGTCTGGAGCACAGCTTTACCTGCATGGCAGACAACAGGTAGCCAGCTCACTGCAGGTAGCTGATACTATTAATACATTTAAATACCGGTGAATGAAACACAGCTGCTGCTGCACCTCCAGCACAGGCTGATCACACTCAATCCCGCCAGCGCAGAAAATCAAAAGCTTAAAGCAGGTTTTTATGAATTTTCATAAACCTCTGAGGTGCAGTTTTAAACATTAAACCGACGCTTTAATCTGTTGCTTTTATAAAAAACTGAACAAAAGCGGAATCTAGTCCAGTGTTGGGAATAAAGCAGCGTCTCTCAGACTGTGTAGAGAAGTGAAAAGGCGCATAAAAAGCTCCGTACCTGTCCGCGGGCTGATCCAGTGTCTCAGAGCAGGAAGGTCTCCGTCCTCCGCTGCTTCATCACACTGACGCTGCTGCTGCTGCTGAGGATGAGGATGGTGGTGGTGATGATGATGATGATGATGATGATGATGCGGGCTCTTGTGGGCGACAGGCGGCGGGGCGCGCTGGGCTCCCGGAGAAGTTGAAGCTCGCGTCAAAGTGTTGCGACTGCGCAGTGGAGGGGCACCGATGCTCCCTTCAAGGACGGTCGGAAACTTTCAATTTACAAAAGTAGGAAACGGATTTTGTTTATAAATTTACATTTATAAAGATGTTAAGTGAAGCAGCTACAGGATAACTTTTCACTGTGAATTTGTTTCCTCCTCTAACCCTCTGCTAACAGGCCTCTCTCCACTTCCCACTAACACGAACCAATCGAGGCACATTGAGCATAATTCTGCTGTAGGTTTCTTTCTTTAAAGGTAGTTTTTCCTCTCCACTGTCTCCTAGTGATGCTCAAGGGGGATTTGTTGGGTTTCTCTATATATAACTGTGTGAGATTACTCTGTTGTGATTTGAGGCTATATAAATAACTAGATGTGTTAGTTTTATTCCTGTGTTATACCAAACGTAACCATCCATCTTTAAATACAAGACACCAGTATTTTACAATGGTTGCATTTTGATGTAATGAGCTCAAATGCATAAAATTGTCATAAATATAAAATATGTGTGAAGGAAAAAATCAAAATGAAGTGTGCACTGAATAGCAATGCTGCTTATTTACACTTATCCTGATGAAGATCTTTTTGTTTTTGACAGCAAAGTCAAATAATCATACAGATTTGTGATAGACAATATGTAAGTGACACATTTTCATAGGTGTATTATGAGAAGATTATCCCCTGGACATCAATCTCTCCTTTTGTTTTTTAGTTTTTAGTTTTTTGTTCTTTTTAATTGAGCAAAACCTCCAGTGAAAGTATCAAATCTACATCCACATGTGTTTGCGCTGAAATAGGCAAATACATGTTCAGAATGCCTGCAGCACAAGTCGTGTACAAAAGCAGTAAAAGTGGGGATCAATGAAGTCTCTCTTCACATACAATAATACACCAGAATTAACTGATTGGTTATGTTTTGTATTAATTATCTGAAACTGCAAAGAACCTGGAGTTGTTAAATGAATGTAGTTGAGTCGCAGGGTTCAATCTTTGCTGATATTTAAAATATAGTAGTGAAGAAATTGTAGCACAACACTGAAATACTGAAGTCACGTACAAATACTGTACCTCAAACCTGTACTTACAAGAGTTATCTTGCATCATTTGTGTTTTTGTGATCATGTTATGTCTCCTTGTGGAGGTTTTACATCCTTTGTTAGTCATTCTGCATGTCTTTGTAGTAACTTTACAGTCATTTAATGACTTTCATAAAATAAATAAGCTATGAACAGTAACAGCACACAGATTCTGGAGGCCACAGGATTCAGGTCAGCCCATCCAAACATCTATTTGGTTTTTACTAGTCTAAAACATGCTAATTGTGAGAATTAAGATTTTAATCTATACCTGGTGAGCAGCAACCACATTCCCATAAGCACAATTTTAAGTGAATGTGATTGTTTTGGAATTTCCGAGGAGCACCTGAAGGCAGCAGCTGATGATGAACTTTATTTTGCACATGTAAATGCAGTGGTTAGCCTTATAACACAGGTAGTTTGTCACTGTAACCGCTTTCACTCATAGACACGAATATGTCGCTGTTATTTATGTTCTATAAGATTCAAGTAAAGCTAATGAAGCTCTCTATGTTTGACTGTGCCGCAGTGCAACAAAACCTTGTAACTGTGGTGGAATCTATCTTTAAGTACAATAATGAACTGTATGTATTGTAAAGCAGCGCAAAAGTACTGCGTTATAAAAGTAGCTGCTTAAATAAAAGTATTGTAGAAAAATCAGCCCTATAAAGACACTATACTATGTAACTGGAGGATGGATTCAGGTGCATATGTTTTATAAAGATATTTAAATATTAATGCTGATGTATGACCAGTTGTGTCCACAATATATTAGAAATTAGAAAAAAACAGGCTGTAAATTAAATAAAATATAATATCTTAAACATTAAGGCGCCTTTATTAAAATAATTTAATCCTCGCTCTCAACTAATAATTTTAAAATGATTATATAATAGAATTTCTTAGTTTAATCTATAAAACTATGAAAGCATAAAGAGGCATTATATGAAAATACTCCAGGTACATTTAACTTGGAGTAAACGTAGTTATTTACTTTAGTTACATACACATACGTACATGTATTCAGTTCATTTCCACCACAACCTTTGTGTAAATATGTGTCGTCAGTGAGCTAGCTTAAGGTTTCAGTGGAAGTTATGCAGACAATTCACTTCTGTGTCACTTTCTATTTTATACCAAAATGGTACAAATACACTTGTGAGCTATGTCTCCCTCTAGTGTACAAACACATGTGTACTGTGTACTAGTATACATTCCGTAGTAATTCTGTTAATTTATATTTGAAGAGGAGATAGTGATACCCATTTATGTCTTTTAAAAACACAACATCTGGCCCGTTTCAGTAAATCATATGAGATATATGGACGATATGATACATGTCAACAGCTTCAGACGCAGTTTTGCATATAATATCATTTATTTATTGTGTGCAAACATGTTGGATTCAAGCCTTTCAGAATACAAACAGGAGCAGTAATCAAATAAAACTCCACAGGTCATTAAAAGCTATTTACACAGCCATTTTATTATTGTCACTTTGTACAGTGATATTGAAATAAAACATACTCTGAATATATTTTAACTATTGCAAATTAGGTCCTAAGTAGCAAAGTATTAATAAAAATATAGTTGCAGCAGTATATTTCCTGTGTTTGGTCTTAAGCATTTCATTTACGTTTTGCATTGCTATTGGTTTTTTTGTTTTACATTTTAGCTACAGCAACAAGAATAACTTGGTGATACATGTTCATACACATTTATATCTGTCATATACTGCACTATTTTACTGATGGTGTTCTTCTGCCAACTTTAGGATGAAATTATTGTAAACACATCTGGAATCTCACTGACACTGATCGATTTATGCATCAAACTGTCTGATGGTGATTATCATCGTGGAAAGTAAGTTTTTTTTATTATTTTCCAACATTGTATATTAATACTGAGAACATCCAAACTCTGAAGGAACACATGACATTATGTAGTAAAGAAAAAGTGTTAAACAACCCAGAATATGTTTTATATTTTGTTTCTTCGAAGTAGCTGCCTTCTGTTTTGCTGACAGCTTTGCACACTCTCAGCGTTCTCTCAGTCGGCCTCATGAGGTAGTCACCTGGAATGGTTTTCCAAAAGTCGTTAAGGAGGTCCCAGAGGTGTGCAGCTCTCCGGTCCAACTCATCCCAAACTACCTCAACTGGATTTAGATCGCGTGATTACGGAGGCTGGGTCATCTGATGCAGAACTCCATCACTCTCCTTCTTGGACAAATAGCTCTTACATAACCTAGAGGTGTCGTTGGGGTCATTGTTCTGCTGGAAAACTAAGGATGGTCCCACTAAGTACAAACCAGATGGGATGTCGCTGGAAAATGCTGTGGTAGATGTGCTGGTTAAGTGTGCCCTCAGTTTTGACAGTATCACGAGCAAAGCAGCCCCACACATCACACCTCCTCCTTCATGATTCATAGTGGAAACCAGTCAGACAGTCAGGAACTGTCCGTTCACCCTCTCAGACACAGACACAAACTTTCATCAGACCAAAGGACAGTTTTCAACTGACTGACCTTCATTTTCTAATGTAATGATGGACCGTCTTTCCTCTTTGCTTAACTGACCATCATGCTGAACCTTCAAGACAACTGGTGGTCTACAGCACATTGAGATGGCAAGAAAAAAGAAAAACTAATTGACTCTTGACAAGTCGATCTGTGAATGAAAAACCAGTCCAGGTGACTACCTTGTGAATCTAATGATTCCATGAGTGTGCCAAAGAGGTCTTTAACCTGTACATTAGTGCTGTCTTCCAATAGCATGGAATGTTTGCTACTGGATAACTGATCATTAGAAAACCTCTAGCAGTGATGGTAACACAGCTGAAAACATGAAAAACACTGTTATCCTGTGTGTGTCCAAACTAGTGCTTCACTTCTGGCAAATCTAAAATATAATAAAACTAATAAAATATTTTTCGGGTTATTTAACATGTTTTTGTAAACTACATAAAAAGTTCTGTCTTCCGTATTAATCTACAATAATAAAAATGAAGAAATAAAAATCTGATGAAGAAAAAGGTGTGTCTTCATTGCAAATTATGACACAAATATCATATTGTTAAACAGTCTCTTTTAGTTGCCAACATGTTTTGTCTCCCACTTTTCTGCCACATGACCAGTGACATTCACCAGCCACTGGCCTTCCAGGGATTGAGCTGCATCTTTAGTGATAATCTGCGTCAAGTTAATTCACTGCTCAGCTTCATCAAAGAACTTCATTTTCTCAGTGTGCACAGAGTCTCTCAGTCGTTGTATGGATGAGGCTGTTTCACCTGAGATGGGCTCAGAAGATTCAAACGTATGTGTAAGTTGTTTAGTTATAACAATAGTTTCACTTTGTTCACCCGATGATTTCTTAATTAGGTGCTTCTCAATGACTGTTCTCCTGCTGCTTTGAGAGTCCTCAACAGTCCACGACGCAGCTTCTTCAGCTTCTGATTTTAGAGGGAGGCCTCCAGCTGACTGGATTTGCAGAGCAGTTAGTAGCGTGGCATGATGTGCTTGTGGTGTTGCTTGAATATTTGATGTGACAACGTGTATTTTTCCAGATTCTAGTCTGAGTGTGTCTTCTGATGAGGATGAAACTCCAGATGACAGAATCGTGATTTTCTCAGGTAAGTTGGGCTCAACAGAAATCATCTCCATCATTGTGGTGGACGTGATGATGTTACCGTGTGTCTCTCCAAGCCCTGCAGCTGCATTAGGATCAGAGTATTTGACAGTTACCTTGGTAGGAGACGATAAGGACAGGCCAGCATGCTCACTAGTCATTGTAGAGCTAATATCAGCAAAGGCATCTGATGACCGTACAGAACAAGTGGGACTTTCCTCTTCCCCTGTTTCCCCTACTGGGCTCTTCTCCTCTTTGTGCTCTTCTTTTTCGGAAACCTTGGTAGGTTGTGTTGGGGAGGACAGTCCAAACTTGGGGAATTTAAACCAACCAGTTCTCTCTGGACTTTTGGTAGTATCCTGCTTGGTATCTGTTTGCTTTTCCTTTTTCTCTAGCTGCTTTTCTCTATTTTCATCTGCTGCATGAACTTCCTTTGAGGTTTCAAGATTTTCTTCTGTTTTATCTATTGTCGGAACATCAAATTCAACATCAATATTCTTGAGGATCTCACCAAGCGATGGTAAGGTCATTTTTGGAGATTTACTCTCAACTTTTGACTGAGCTTCCGCTTCCAACTGATCATTTTTGCTTTCAGCATCATCAGAGACATTTGCATCTTCAGGTTTGGGTCTTGAGAAACTCAGCTTTGGCAATTTAAATGATGGTAGTTTGAATTTACTCGGCGATCCGAGATCTGAATTGAACTCATCTGTTTTATTATCAGCACTTTGACTTTTGACGTCGATGGTAACATGCTCTTCCTCAAGTTTAGCTCCATCAGTTTCAGCTTCAGCTTTGTCTATGGTAACATCATAGCCAGCACCTCCAAATTTTGGTATTTTCAGTGCTGGCACTTGAAATTTTAATGGTGACCCTCCAACATCTTTCGACTTAGCTTCATCTTCAAGCTGGGGTGCTTTAAGATCCATTTCAGGTTGTTTGACCTTTACTTCTACCTCAGGAATAGAAACATCAACATGTGGAAGCTCAGCACCGATGCTTGTTTTTGAAAAAGAAAATGCAGGTTTTTGTGTTTCAAGACTGACCTCAGTATCAGGGGCTTTATCTGTCCTTGAAAATGAAAATTTTGGAAATGCCCAGGTTGATCGTTTCATCTTACCTTCACCCTCAACTGCAGGTGCATCAGGTACTGAAGCAGCATTTTCAGGTTCTTTGAATTCAACACTGGGTAGTGTGACATGGGCTTCAACGTCTGGGATTGTGACATCAGGATCTGCTTTAGATAAGCTTAAATCAATTTCAGCTCCTTTACCTGTGGGTATTGAAATGTCAGTGCTAGGTATTTTGACATCCACAACAGTTGATGGTGATTCCTCTTTAGGTACTTTCAGTTTTGTCCCATCAGGTACTTCCACGCTGACCTTTGGAGTAGTGGCTCCAAATTTGGGTAATGTGATTGATGGCATTTTAAGCTTTGATGGTGATCCTTCTACAGTACCGGCTTCCGTGTCAGGACCTTTAATTTCCACTTTAGCAGATTGTTCTTGTAGTTTAAAGACTGGAAGCTCAACTTCACCTTTGGCTTTAGACATAGAAACACCAAGACTTGGCAGTTTAAACTTGCCTGATTTTCCTTTGTGTTCAGTTCCTGCAGTTTTCATGTCTATTGAAAGGCCTTCAACACTTAGTTCTGCAATGCTAACAGCTTGAACCGCTTCAGGAATTGCAATGTCAGCTCCATCAAGTTTGATCTCTTTGTCCATATCAGGTATTTCTGTAGTAGCACTTGGACTACGTATTCCAAATTTTGGCAGTTTGAATGTTGGCATCTTAAATTTTGATGGTGATTCCTCTTTATCCTTTGACACAGTTTTTATTTCAGGTGCCTTAATTTCCACTTCTGCAGAAGGTTGTTTCAGTTCAACATCTGGAAGTTTTACCTCAGCCTTGGCCTCTGGCAGGGTCACATCTACACCTGTCTTTGATATGTTAAAATCTGTGTCAGGCCCTTTGACTTTGGATACGGAAAAACCAAGACTTGGAACTTTAAACTTGCCTCCTTTTTCTTTATATTCACTTCCTGCAGTTTTCATGTCTATTGATAGGCCTTCAACGCTTGGTTCTGCAATGCTAACTGTAAGAACCTCTTCAGGAATTTTAATGTCGGCTCCATCAAGTTTGATCTCTTTGTCCATAGCAGGTACTTCTGCAGTGGCACTTGGACTACCTATTCTTAATTTAGGTAATTTGAATGTTGGCATCTTAAATTTTGATGGTGATTCTTCTTTATCCTTTATTTCAGTTCTGATTTCAGGTGCTTTTATTTCCACTTTAGCAGAAGGTTGTTTCAGTTCAACATGGGGGAGTATGACTTCACCTTTGGCTTCTGGCATAGTCACATCTATATCTGTCTTAGTTAAGATTAAATCAGTGTCAGGCCCTTTGACCTTAGACACAGAAAAACTAAGACTTGGCAGTTTAAACTTGCCTCCTTTTCCTTCGTGTTCACTTCTTTCAGTTTTCATATCTATTGATGGCCCTTCAAGGTTTGGTTCTGCAATGCTAACTGCAAGAACCTCTTCAGGAATTGTAATGTCAGCTCCATCAAGTTTGATCTCTTTGCCCATATCAGGTACTTCTGCAGTGGCACTTGGACTACGTATTCCAAATTTTGGCAATTTGAATGTTGGCATCTTAAATTTTGATGGTGATTCCTCTTTATCCTTTGTCACAGTTCTTATTTCAGGTGCTTGGATATCCACTTCTGCCGAAGGTTGTTTCAGTTCAACGTCAGGAAGTTTTACCTCAACTTTAGCCTCTGGCAGTGTCACATCCACACCTGTCTTTGATACGTTTAAATCAGTGTCAGGCCCTTTGACCTTAGACACAGAAAAACCAAGACCTGGCAGTTTAAACTTGCCTCCTTTTCCTTCGTGTTCACTTGCTGCAGTTTTCATATCTATTGATGGCCCTTCAATGTTCGGTTCTGCAATGCTAACTGTAAGAACCTCTTCAGGAATTTTAATGTCGGCTCCATCAAGTTTGATCTCTTTGTCCATAGCAGGTACTTCTGCAGTGGCACTTGGACTACCTATTCTTAATTTAGGTAATTTGAATGTTGGCATCTTAAATTTTGATGGTGATTCCTCTTTGTCCTTTGTCACAGTTATGATTTCAGGTGCTTTAATTTCCACTTCAGCAGAAGGTTGTTTCAGTTCAACATCAGGAAGCATGACTTCACCTTTGGCTTCTGGCATAGTCACATCTATATCTGTCTTAGCTAAGTTTAAATCAGTGTCAGGCCCTTTGACCTTAGACACAGAAAAACCAAGACTTGGCAGTTTAAACTTGCCTCCTTTTCCCTCATGTTCACTTCTTGTAGTTTTCATATCTATTGATGGCCCTTCAATGTTTGGTTCTGCAATGCTAACTGCAAGAACCTCTTCAGGAATTGTAATGTCAGCTCCATCAAGTTTGATCTCTTTGTCCATATCAGGTACTTCTGCAGTGGCACTTGGACTACCTATTCCAAATTTTGGCAGTTTGAATGTTGGCATCTTAAATTTTGATGGTGATTCCTCTTTGTCCTTTGTCACAATTGTGATTTCAGGTGCTTTAATTTCCACTTCTGCAGAAGGTTGTTTCAGCTCAACATCATGAATTTTGACTTCAGCTTTGGCCTCTGGCAGGATCACATCAACATCTGTCTTTGATAAATTTAAATCAACTTCAGGGCCTGTTACCTTTGGTAACGTGATTCCAAACTTTGGCATTGCAAACTTTCTTCTTTGAGTGTTTACTTCTGCTTCATACTCAAGTGTTTTCGTTTCTTCTTCTGCTTCTTTTAGTTCAATCTTTCCTTCTGGGATAGCAACAGTCACATCCTGAAGAGTGACATCAGCCTTAGGTTTTGTAAAAGAAAACCTTGGAAGTGAAAACCTTGGCTTTTTCAGTTTTGCATCTGTGTCAATAGATGACATTGAAGGCTCTGTGACTTCAGCCTCTGGCAGATGGATCTCTGCTTTAATTTCTGGCACATCAACATCTGTGTGTGGTACAGATGCAGATACGTGAATGTCAACACCATCACTTTCTATGTCTTTGTCTTTATCAGGTAATTCTGCACTGACAACTGGAATAGCAGCTCCAAACTTGGGAAATTTTAATGTTGGCAACTTAAATTTGGATGGTGATCCTTTTGTACTTTTTAATTTAGATTCAATCTCTGGTGCTATTTCTATTTCGGCAGGTTCTTTTAGTTCAACTTTAGCTTTAGCTTCTTTTTTACTGACGTCTACATCCTTCTTTGCTGAGCTGAAATCAATCTCAGGACCTTTTACTTTTGGCACTGAAATTCCAAACTTTGGAATTGTAAACTTGCTTGCTTGTCCGCCAAGTTCACCTTCAGGCTGCAAGGGTTTAATTTCCAGTTCAGGTGTTGTAACTGCTACCTTTGCCTCTGGCATTGAACCATCTAATTTACCTAGATTAACGTCAACCTCAGGGGCCTCTGGCAGTTTAACTTCTGCCTTAGTCTTAGCTTTAGGTTTTTGTACATCTTTCTTTGGTAAACTTAAATCAATTTCAGGTCCTTGTATTTTTGGCATTGTGATTCCAAACTTGAACTTGTCTCCTTGTTCTTTAAGTTCAGCATCAGTCTGCAAGGGTTTGATTTGAACTTCAGCTTTTTTTACTTTCACTTGTACCTCTGGTATCAAAAGTTCTGCTTTTCCAAGACTGACATCAATTTTAGGGGCTTCGAGTGGAGTTTCACCTTTTCTCTGTCCTAGTGTCACATCCATGTCTTTCTGTGGCAAGCTCAGGTCAATTTCTGTCCCCTTTACTTCTGGCATTTTGAGTGTTTTTCCTTGTGCATGAATGTCACTTTGAGTTTCCAATTCAGGTTTTTTTATCTCTATTTTATCCAGTGGTACCGAAGCATCGACCTCCGGAAGTTTGACATCAGCTTTTGCCTCTAATAATTTGACATCGACATCTTTCTTCGATAAGCCTAAATCAAATTCAGGCCCTTTTACTATTGGCATTTTGATTCCAAACTTTGGTATTTTAAACCTCCCACTGTGTCCACCCATTTCTGCTTCTGGTGGGTTAATCTCCACAGCTGTTTTTTTTTTAATTTCATTGTTAACGTCTGGAACTTCCATTGTAGCCTCAGGAATGGAAGCATCTACTTTACCAAGATCGACCTCTGGAAGACTGACATCACCTTTAGCCTCTGGTAATTGAGCATCCATGTCTTTATTTGATAGGGTTACATCTATTTTAGGTCCTTTCATCTGTGGCATAGAGAAACCAAGATGTGGCATTTTAAACTTGCTTCCTTTTTCATACTGTTCATATCCTGTAGTTTTCAAATCTATTGATGGACCTTCTATGTCTATGCTGGGTAATGCAATGTTACCAGTAGAGTCCTCTTTGGGAATATTAATGTCATCTCCATTGATTTTTATATCTTTTTCCATATCAGGTACTTCTACAGAAATGTTTGAAGTACCAGCTCCAAATTTAAGCAGTACAAATGTCGGCATCTTAAATTTCGATGGCGAACTTTCTTTGCCTTTTGCTGAGGTTTTTACCTCAGGAGCTTTCACCTCAATTTTAATAGATTGTTCTTGCACATCAACCTCAGGGATTTTCACTTCACCCTTAGCCTCTGATAGTGTTATATCTCCTTCTTTCTTTGATAAGCCAAAGTGAATTTCAGGTCCTTTTACTTTTTGCATCGACATTCCCAACTTTGGCAATTTATATTTTTTTCCTTGATCGACAAGTTCAACTTCACTTTGCAGCGGTTCCATTTCTATTGAAAGACCCTCAGTGTCCACACTAGGTGCTGTAGTGTTAACATCAGGCCCCTCTTCTGGGATAGTAATGTCAGCTCCATTGATTTTGAGTTCCACGTCTGCATCAGGTACTTCCACAGAAGCTTTTGAAATACCAACTCCAATTTTGGGTAGTTTAATTGTTGGCATCTTAAATTTTGATGGTGATCCTTCAACATGTGCTTGGGGAACTGCAGTCTCTGGAGCTTTGACCTCTACCTTTATACCAGCTTCTGTATGTCCAACATCTAGAAGTGTGACTTCTGCTTCAGTTTTAGACAATGCAACATCTATATCTTTCTTTGATGTGCTTAAAGCAATTTCAGGACTTTTTACTTTAGTCAAGGATATTCCAAATTTTGGCATTTTGAACTTGCTTCCTTTTCCGTCAATATCGGCAGTGGATGTTTTCATACCAAGAGATGAACCCTCAGTATCAGTGTTGGGAGCTGTAGGAATATCAGGAATATCTTTGGTTTTGCCAGATATTTCAACACTGTCATTTGGTGCAGCAGCTCCAAATTTTGGTAACTTGAAAGTTGGCATTTTAAATTTTAATGGTGATCCTTCTGTATCTTTTTCACCTTTAATTTCAGGAACTTTAATGTCTACTTTGGCAGAGGGATCTTTAAGCTCACCATAAGGGAGTTTGACTTCTGCTTCAACATTCAATTCAGACTCTTTGACTTTTGGCATTGTGATTCCCATCTTTGGCATTTTAAATTTACTTCCGTATCCTTTAAGTTCCCCCTCAGTCAGCACAGGTTTAAATTCCAGTTCAGGCTTTTCAACCTTTATTTTTTGCTCTGGAATAGAAAGATCAATGCCTCCAACCTCAGGGGCTTCTGGGAGTTTAACATCAGCTTTAGCTTCGGGTAGTGTGAGATCTACATCTTTTTTGGGTAAGCTTAGATCAAATTCAGGCCCTTTTATTTTGGGCATTTTAATGCCAAACTTTGGCATTTGGAATTTAATTCCTTGCCCATCAAGTTCACCTTGGGTCTGCAAAGGTTTGACTTCCATTTCAGGTTTTTCAACCTCTATGTTTTGCTCTGGAATAGAAGGATCTATGTCTTCAACTTCTGGGAGTTTGACTTCAGCTTTAGCTTGAGGTAGTATGACATCTGCATCTTTTTTGGACAAACTTAAATCAATTTCAGGTCCTTTTATTTTGGGCATTTTAAATCCAAACTTTGGCATTTTGAATTTGGTTCCTTGTCCATCGAGTTCCCCCTCAGTCTGCAGATGTTTGATTTCCATTTCAGGTTTT
>OMLM01014489.1:0-11804 GCA_900302695.1 Helostoma temminkii
TGTCAGTCCAGTGAGGGATTACTCTCCATAGGATCACATGTGGAGAGGTAGGGATGAACTGAACTCACTTTGACCTCCTTGGCAAGAAAGCAAGGGAACTTGGTGACCTGTAAAAATGGAGAAGTAGAATAAAAGACAGTGAAATATGTCGGCCAGGAGGGATCTAATGGGAAGTATGATGAATACACAGTGTTTGTTATGATCCACGATTCAGGTGATGACTCCTCTTTTCTTGTTCCACAATCCAAAGCAGATGACATTTATCTAAAGGAGGACAGCTGGAGTCAGGTTTCCAGGGTTAAAAACCAAAAAACGGAAACAAAAAATGAAAAGGAAAAATAGCATGGATTTTTTTTTTTTGAAAGTCTGCCCACTGAACTGAACTTTTTACTAAATTGCCTAAGTTTTACTCTGCAATTCACTTTTAGCTTCTTTTATGCCAAATGACTCACCAAGTTTCCATCAAACTGTCAATTGAGGTTCAAGCAAACTTTTAAATGTCACAAAAATTGAAATGAAAATCAGGTGCACTCCCATCAGCTTGTTTGAAAAGAATAAATTGTCCTCCTGCATACAGAGCATCGCTCAGGCAAGGATGTCCTTTTCGACTGCATTGCTGTGGTTTCTACTGACAAAAGGGGTGAAAACATTTAAACCTCATGCATTACAAAGTGATAATAATTTGATGGATGCCCAAAAAGTTGTACATAAGCAGAAGGAGCGGCAAGGAAAGAAGGAAAATGATTACAAACGAATGAAAGAGCAGAATATGAAACGCAGAATTAAAACTTGCAAGGTTTCATTTTCAAACGCATATCTGCGCGTCTGCTGCCTTTATCCATTTAAAGCTCCATTTCAAAAATCTATTTGTTAAATGGTTATCAGGTTCAGTTATCAATCGAACTGCAAGAGGCTGTGGCTCACTGAAATGCAGTCAGTGGCTTCCTGACGCTGAATGTAGTAGATAAGGAACAGTTATGGTATTTCAGTCCTTTTTAATGTTAGTGTGTGTGTTTGTGCAGGCTGTGCGTGTTTATACAACTCTGGTGACAGACTGTCTTTTTTGCTGAGTATCATTTTTTTGAATAAAACAGTTTAAGTTTCCTAGATCCTTAAGCCGCAGGGAAATATCGCTCTTTCTCTCTCCATCTCTCTGTTTTTAATCTCATTTTTCTCTTCCACAGCATGACATCCAGAAATAGACCTGGACAAAACAGACTGCTTGCTAACTGCATGACTCAGAGACAGGGAGAGAAGGGAAAGCGAGACTTAAGAGAGATAGAGAGGAGGAAAGATGAAGGCAGGAAGAGAACGTCAGAGAAATGAAGGGAGTGCAGAGAAGGGCAAGCTAAACTGAATGGCTCTGACCCATCACGATGCACTCAATATCCTCAACAACTGCCTGTTAAGCTCATCACACTCAGACCTTTACTGCGCTAAAAAAGAAAAACCACAATATTCTCAACTCTCGATTGAGGTAGAGTTTATTATCCAATTACTGGCAGATTGTTTGAGAGAGAGAGAGAGAGAGCGAGCAGCTAAACATCTCTGCCCTTCAATTCAAAAACGGACAAGCCAGTATTTTCTCATTAGGCTCTTCACCAGAAGCAGGAAGTCAGTCTATGGCTGATCTGGCCCTCTGCCGGTTTTAGTGAGGAAGCATTTATACTGGCACACATTTGGATCTAGAATTTGGTCTGGTCTTTTTGTTGGCCCAGACCATACATCCTGTTCTTTGCTTGATTTGACAACAGGTAATTTATTGATTTCTTTATGTAGTGGATTTATTCCTTTTAAGACTCTTAATTTATGTGGTGTCAAATTTACTGCTGGGTTAGTGCATGCTCAGACAGAAGACGCCTAAGTTGGTGGGGCCAGTTCCTTCAGGTACAGATGAGGCACGAAATCTGAGCCAGGAAGTCCAGTTTGAGTAACAGTTCCAGGAGTGTCAGATGACCAGACACTGCGTAGGCATGAGACAGGATTTACAGTTCTGAAAAAGTATCACAGCTGCTTTTATTGTCTTTTGTTGTTGTGATTGAAAAGTAAACAGTAATACAGCATTCACGGTTCAAAATATCCAGCAGTGCTCGCTTGCACAAATTTGACTGGGCAGTGGCTGTGGTGCTGGAAGTCTGATGATAGAGGTCAATAACACATCAAGCCAACACGACACATGCCCCTGGGTCAAAAAGTGAAGTTTGAACACAGAAATTATAAGTAAGGGCCAACAAGCACATTCATCCTGCACCTGTGTGAACATCGTACAAAAAGGGAAACTGACATACAAACCATAAACAAAGCGGTGTTTGCTTAACATTTTCACAGCACTTTCACTCACCACAGATTATTTATAGCTACTTCAAATAAAGAGAAGTCTGGTAAGAATGGGGCTGGTGTTGTTATAGCAGAAAAGCTCTTTGTGTCTCATTTGGAAAATATTCTTGCATAACCAAACTTTAATGCTACATGAAAGCACCATGAAATTTTACCTCGATGACTAAATTCCGCTGAAAATATTTTGGAGCCCTCTCAGTTTATTGCGGTTTCTCATTAACAAGCGCAAAATTTGCAACCTACTGTACCAACAGGAACAAACCGGACGCGTTTTGATGCATTGTGACTTGAAATAAAAGAACAAGGTTTGCTTTCAATGCATTTCCCAACAGCTATACTGTAGCTCAAGAAATTCAGAAATACCAAACCAGCACACCTTGAACTCAGCCCCTGGAAATGTTGTGAAAGTGAGTGTTTAGGCACCTAATGAATAACTTAAGCATTGTGTTTCCCAGTTCGACTACATAGTTTAAATGCCAAAAGAGAAAGCCAACATAAATTGCAGAAGAATCAACAAGGTTTTTTGTTTTTTTTTACCAGCAACAGATTGAGTCTGTTGTGAATCTCTAATATATTTGTCCCCGTTCTTGACCTTTATTTAAATGTGTGTCTTTGTGCTCGTGAGCAAGAGTGTTATGTGTCCACATATGTTCATCCCCTGGAATTAACTGCATGTGAGTGTGCATGCAAACTTGAAGAACGGTGCAAATGCACGACCACTTTCTTGCCTGTTTGTGTTTTTGTTTGTGTGTGTGTAGTATGAATGCCAGGGTGGCTAGGCCATATGGTACGCGTGGCAGACAATCCGTTCCAGCAGCTCCTCCGAAACAAGAGAAAGCGAACAGGTCTATCTTCAGGGAGGGAGCCAGAGAGCATTCCCACAGAGCCTCATTAGGGACTCTGGCAGTGAAGAGGAGGAGGTGCGAGGAAGAGGCGACGAAGGCAGGTGGCAGTGGAGGAGGGCTAGAACAGGATGTATGGGTATCTGGCAGCGAGAGAACAGAGACAGACGAAAATGGATCTCTGGGGATAATCAAATGATGAGCATCCACTTCTTCTTTCTGCTGCATTGAGAACTAGAGAGAGGGTAACAGGAGGACAATGGTAAAAACACACCTCTGAGCATTTACCGCTTTCCTTACATTTTTAACTTGCTTTGTCTGTTCATTCTCCATTTACTCACTACTTTTACCTCTTTTGCCCATTTAATGAAAAATCTACCAGCTTGGTTTGTCCCCTATTCTCTTCAAATTTTCCGTGCCTAATATCTGCTGGCTTTTCCCCTTTCTTGTGTCAAAGACATGTGATTTGATGGCTTGTTCAGCACTGTGGGATATTCCCTGATGCCCATGCTCACTGCTAGATCTCCCAGCGCCTCACAAGCGACAGGCCAGCAGTCCTTAAATAGGGAGAAGAGATCAAACGAAAAGCCTCCAAGCGTGGACGCTTTACTGCTGGAAGAGAGATGAGAGAAGTGAGAAAATATACAGCAGTAAGATGGTAATGGGTAGTTACAAAGACTCTGGTGCCTAGTGGGGCTACACTGTATGTGAACACATATGTTTGTTGATTAGCACAGAAATCATAGTGAGGTCAGTGTGGTTTATATGGACATTGTGTTTTCTGGTTTTGTATAAAAGCTGGGTAGGTAAGGGCACTTGTGCTTAGTGGTTTAATTTGTGCTAATTTATCGTTACTAGGCTTCAAGTTCTTCAAGCTCACAAGGATTAAGAGAAAGGTTAGTGCTGTTTTCAAGGAAACGGGATTGAGTTGACCTAGTGTGGCACATTTTAATGTGGTTGGAGTGTGACAACTGTGTGTGTGATGGTGTTTTTTTTGTTTTTTATTCTATTTGTGCTACATCTCTGAGCTTGAGACATCGTGGCTACTGGTCCCACCCATACTGAAAACATATTAATTGAAATTCCTGCAAAGAGCAACTAAAGCTGCTGTCTTCCTTGAGATTGTTTTGTAAAAAATCACAGGGAAACAAGTATTCCAATTCTCCATCTCAGTGCTAGATGAGGCGAAATTAATTAAGTCAAGGAAATAGCAACACATTCTGCTCATTGTAATTTAATAAACTGCCTAGTTTCATAACAAAACAGGAAGACCTTCTCTGTGGGGATCTGCAATGAGCCAATGACATCCTCTTTGGCCTTATTAACTGATATGTGCCTTCATGGCAATATGACTCCCTAATATGCATTTTAAACCCCTTGTCTGGCAGGCAGCGCTCGGTGAGGAGCAGAATCTGAATGAGGAACACAATAGTGAAGGCGGTGGCTGAGATTACGTCCCTGTTCACCCATTCACTACTTATTGTACAGTAATAACTCGGTAGTTTTGTGAGCAGTGAATTGAGATATCAGACACTAATCATCATCATCATCATCATCAATAAATATTTTTTGCACAATTGTGAATGGATAATGGCATGTTGTCCATTATGATTACAATCCCTGGGGAGAAAGACCTCTGCACTATGTTGCTGAACCTGCTGCTACCACAAATGGACACCACAAACCTGGTCAGTGCGTCAACATGCACTTAAGTAACCAGGTTATTTGGAGAACCCAGGTCTCCCAGGTAGTCGGGGAACAGGTTTGCATGCAGTTAAAAAAACCTGGTTGGTATAAATCCTTGTATACATACAGCAGAGGAGTAATCTGATTCTGATCGTCTTTGGGAGCATGGTTCACAGAACTGAACTGTATATAAACAGAAGAAACTGTTGGCATGCAGGGCACTTTGTGTTGGTTTCAGTTTTTGTTGATCTTTACGAGGACTTGATTTAAAAATGAGGCACCATTGCACTCCCTGTAATTACTTTCCCCATTCGTTCAGCTCCTCCACTCAGCTGATAGTTGAGTGGTGAGTATGTACAGCCCTTATAATGTAGATGTGCTCTCGTTAAAAGGCGGTTAGATACCTGGTTACACGTATACATGACACAGTAATCTTAATTCTCTGGGAGAAACCTACCTGAGGAAATGTGGTTTCCCTTATGCCTTCCCCAATTCCAGGTTTCCCATTTACATGAAATCAGCTCACCTGACAAAGCAGACTGTAACCTGGGTATTAAAGTGCATGAAAACTCACTGACTGACAGGCAGTACCCACATCACCTCTAGTATATCTTCAACCTTTTCAGTGATAACAGTTTCCCATGATAGCAGTTTTTCTCTAAAAGGCAGAGTACTCAAAATAGATTTTTTCCTTTAGTGTCCACTTTGACTTTTGAGCATGTAACAAGACTTATGAGAGGAGATTGTGCAGGTATGATAAATCAGGGGAAACTGCAGAGAAGCTTTTGGTGGTAATGTTAAGAGACTCACTCTCACACTCTGTGCTGCTGTTAGCATTTCCTTCCAGACCTGAACAGCATGAGGCCACATGCCTTATGTGTGCTGTGTGCTTCACAGTGGGCATCTCTGCTTTAGAGCTGGCAGGATGGAGAGAAACCGTGTATATGTTTCTGTGTTTGTGGTTGTGTCTGTGTCTGCTTAAAAAACGCCTGGTGGAGTGAAAGAGGTTGTGTTTGTGCTTGTGTGTGCAAGAGAGAAATCAAACACAATTCAACAAATAGGGGGCCAGCCCTTACACACACACACACACACACACACACACACACGCACGCGCGCACACACGCACGCACGCACGCGCGCACACACACACACACACACACACACACACAGGCTAATCCTCCAGAGGAAAAGTGGCCAGTGAGGCACAGTGTGGAGGGAAACATGGTCAGTATCCTGGAAGGGCCCATCCTGCTTTGGCTTCCTTGGCTTTCTTCCTCTGCTCCCCCCTCTGTAATATGCTATACTCTCTCTCTTAAGAGTTTACAAACAAGGTAAAGGCAGATTTATGCTTCCAATGGAGGTCATTCTTGAGAAGAAAAATGCTATGGTCCAGTCGGTTCAGTTGTTCACACACTTTTTCTTCTTTCTTCATGTAGTGCATTTGTGAGGAGTATGTAAGATAAACGACCTGGGCAATCACTTATTTGCCCAGTCAATGGGGAAACGTGCAAAGTACAAGAATAGAGCCAGCCTCCCGCCACACAGTTGAATAGACTGTCTCACATAAATGTGAATGGAAGGTGTGAGACGGACAATCATGGCTAAACAATAGGTGTTGTTTTTTTGCCAGCAGGAAGACAAAACCTTGGTACAAAAAAGAAGGCGGCACAAACGCAAATGAAAACAGGTGATAGCTGCTTTGTGGCCCCAGCAAACGGCTTTGTTGAATGACTTGGTTCAATCTGCAACAGTTTATCTATAGAAGAGGCTGAAAATGTCAGGTTTTGTGGTTTTGATGTTGAATACTGAAAGAATGTCTCCATTTCTAAGATCTTGACCTCTTTCACAAACTCACCAATACACTTAAACAATTTTACAAATATGCCAGAAACTTGTTTGGCCAAGTTGAGAAAAGATCTTCTTCTTTTCTTAAGCTTATCTGAGCGCTTTCATTTAGCTTAAACATGCAATATTAAGTTCAGTTCAGTTTCCCTCAGCTTCATGGGTATTTAAGCATTAATCTTTCAATATCTTCTATCCACAACTGCTTTTTTCGTTTACGCTTCTCGCACAAATTCAGACTCCAGTATTATGCATGTACACACACTTCTGTTCATAGTACAACACAGATACATACACAGATGTTGCATTTATCAGGTAAAAAGCCACATAATGTAGTTTCCTAAAGAGGCGGTGGAGACCAAAAATAGAGAAAAAAAAATTAATATCTCACTTACATTTACCAAGATACCTTTTGACTCCAAAGTAATGACAATGACACAGTTTACAGATACACTGAATATAAATGTTAGCTCATAATGATGTTAATAGCCTAGGCAGCATAATTGATTATCCCCCTAAGTGTGCTAGTGTAAATTAGTTTAATTAGGACATGTCTAGGAAACAGGGATGCAGTCTGACACATTCAACATGAATAAAATAAAAGAGAGGTTTGTATCGGTGGGAAATCTAAAAATCTATTAGCACTGCTTTTTAAAACAGCTGACAATAATAATCACCTCTGCTAGTTCTCTGCTGCATTCACTACCACTAATTTTATATGTTTGTATCTCCTGTCTTACAGAACAAAGCAAACCATGAGATATGAAACACTTCTACTGTAAAATAGGACAGCACAGTTGAGAAATAAGGAGGTGACCCAACAAGTTCTCACTGCCTTAAAATCCTGTGTAGCTCAGGAGAAGTGCTAATGCTGCCGCAGACAGGAATGTGATTCCCACTGGGGCCACCCAAGCTAAAAAAGTATAGCCTACTGTGCTGTCAGGTACTTTGGATAAAAGGCATCTGGGACTTAAGCAGCAAGGGGTGTGTGGAATGAAACTGGAAAAAGATACAGGAGACGGATGGATGTAAATTAGAGAGAAAGCAAGGAGAGATTTCCTCTGAAGCCGATGTGTTGATTATGTTTATTTTTGTATTTTCATCGACGATAATGAAGTGTGTTCGAGTTTGCCTCGGCTTGCACAGCGCAAGCTTTACATGTAAACCAGTCTCTGCGTCACATTTGTCTGTGTTTATTCTCATGCCTGCTGACAAGCACCAGTTCTCAAACAGTCCAACAAGGGATTGACTCTGAAATACCCCTTTGATCTCCCCATGTTCTCGCTCTGAACTCCCTCGCTCTCTGCCTCCATCTATTCTTTCTTTCCTTGAATCCATGGCCTCGCCCTTTCATCACATTCATATTTAAAGCCATCATCCGTCACTGTTTTTTTTAGGTTTGTGTGTGCTTGACATCATGTGTATGCGTTGCTGACTGTGTGCGTGCGTATCTGTGTTTGGGCTAAGGCATATATTGGTGCTGACAGGTAGTGGTTGGCAAGTCCAAATGTGTTGTCATGCTTGGGTGTCTAACATGGAGGCTGACAGCCCAGTGACACTAGGGGCACCTTTATTTGTGTGTGTTTGTGTATGTGTGTGATTGAGAGAAAGAGTATATGAGGATTTCAGATTTTTTTATGTTTTATCAACTCAGTCTGGCATCTCTTTTGTGTGTTTAGGGTCTCTTTATTTTTACCTTTGTTCTGTGCTTCTATGACCCTCAGACTGCCTTCATAGACTATCATAAAGTGGTGTTAAATTGAATTGTTGCTTTTTTCTTTCACCTGCCAGCTCTCAAAAGACTCTTTAAAGCCTCAATTTAAACTTTAAAAGTGTACACTATCAGAATTCAGACCATGCAGACTTACCCTGACACACACATCAAGGTTATCATTGTAGTACAACCAACCTCTGTCACTGGAATAAGATTTTGGACTTTTTTCTACATCCATTTTAGCATTCAAAGACAGTAAATTTCAAGTTATATGGTTTTCATTAAATTAAACTCAGTTTTTGATATCAGTTACAGTATGTTCTGTCTTTTTCCATTTATTTAGTAGTTACATTCAGTTATGTAGGAGCGTTTAAGTCAGTAATTCCAACTGTAAATCATTATTTCTGCTGCAGTTGCATGAAATGAAATCATTCAATTGGTGAACACAGTGTGGCTTTTACTGTGCGCCAGTTAGAGGAAGCAACCGTGTTCCTTTTGCAAGGGACATGAAGCAGAAGCCACAGTGAGCTGTTAATTGAAAAGCTACAGACAACAGGCTGCCACCTACCTCTAACTCCTCAGCAAGGTAACCAACTCTTTCATTGTGCACTCCTGTAGGGTGGAAAACTCCTCTCACCAAGCGCAGCATGAAATCAGGTCATGGTTGCAATTATTTTTATTGTGTTTTATTAAAACAGCATGAGTATGTTTGGTTGTCTGTTGAATTCCTGACAAACTACCTCCTCAAGGAGTGTTTACTGTATTATTAAACTGCACTTGCTGTTACCACGGTAACCATGGCAGTTGCCCAATCAACCAGGAATTTTTCTACATTGAACGCAGGATTGCTGCCTATCCACCAACACTGTTGCTTGCAGCCTCGCTCACAAAGGTCATAAAGCTTCCTGCATCTGCCTCTGACTGTCGACGTTGACGATAAACATCTCATATCAAATGAAGCATTGAAACAAACCTCAAAAACGTGAAGGTTTTCATTATGCTAGTAAATTAAATCAAGCGCACCTTGAACAGTTCAAATTTTCAAATGCATTTTTTTTTCCTGCACTTGCTTTGCTTGTGCAACTGTCTCTGAAAGCCTGTGACTCACTGTGGGCCATTGTCAGTCTAATCCCAGCCAGCTTTATTTGTGGGAGCATGTGTATGGCCTCCGTCTAGGCTTAACGTGACTTAATGTCACAGAGAGCCAAGCCACTTCTCTGCCTTTGATCTGCGGTGGGAGCGACTGCATGGTTAAGAAGCTCAAAGACCACACCATCTTCTTCGGGAAGTCTACCTCCTCCGTTGTTTAGTCTTCTGTCTTTCCGACAGTGCTCACATGCTTTAATTCTCTGGTTAGTGAAAACCTGCCTGCCTTGCTCTGCTTTTTTGGTTTGTTTGCTTCCGTTTTTTTCCCCCCGTACAGTGATGTAGCTGCACAAAACCTTTCACATGCTGCTAATGCTATGTCTCAGTGTCTGAGTGCACTGAACCATCTCAGCTAATGCTATGTGGTCAGTTGGGTTTCATGACATAACCAGACAGTGACAGAGAGATCTATAATTTTCTCCTCCTTGTGCTTTTTTTTTTTTTTTTTTTTTAGACTTCCCCTCTGTTTCCATTCTGTCGACAGAAAGGGGAGCCAGGGGCGATGAGGGAATACCCTGTGTGTTTATCCCATGCTTTTACAAAAATGGTGCTGCTGTATTTACTGATGTGTGTTTATGTGTTCAATTGCGTATGTCTTTCTTCCTTTCTTCTTCTTTTACAATCAGCCAGACCACAGGCTTTTTCTCAAACAGGAGTTATTTTTCATGACATATCTGCACAAGTGAAGGCTGTTAAGTTCACTCCCACACATGCAGAGGAACACAAATGCCTTCACTCAGACAGTTGCCTATACTTACTGAGTATAACATTACAGCTAGCGTTTTTCACTCTGTATGTCTCTGATGGAAATATCAGAACTGGAGTTAGAAAAGGAAGCACTGTCATCATCTCAAGTTACTCCTCAACTCCTTTTATAGTCAGCATCTTCACACACTTTCTCTATTTTCATCTGCATTCCTCTTTAATTTCATCTCACTCTGCAGAGCTGTGCAGCTGTCATTCCCCTATATATATTTGCCCTACCTCATTGCTTTCTCATTTTTTTTCTCTCTCAAACTCCTACTCACACATACATATTGTATTTCTTGTTGTTTACCATAACCTTTTCTCGCTCTGCTTCTGTCTTGACGTCCTGTCACACGTGTATATTCTGTTCCTCCACCACTCTCCTCTTCTGTTTTCATACCTACCCATATTCCTCTCTTTATTTGTCCCTGTGTGCATATATCTCCACAGACTTGGCGCTCCAAGCATAAAGGCCCTTTTCTGTCTGATTACTTCGGCCATACTCCAGAGTTTTTTTTTTTCCTCCCCTTGGTCACGCTGCCTGGCTTAACCCTCCACGCTGATTAGTCATTCAGTGTTTTACCACTCTACGTTTATTTTTAAAAATGCTTCCAAGTTCCCTTTACGTTGGCGCTCGCAGCCTTTTTTTGCTCATGCCAAGCGGCTGAGGCTAGCACAGGCCAGATGATGTAATGATGCAGATTTTTCCAGCATTCCTACCTCAGGAGTAAGTGACATGGAAACGTGTTGCAGAGGAAGAAAATACACACAGGCAGAGTCCCCCGACACACTTCCTGGTTTTTACATTAACGCAGACTGATGGGGTAATGATGTTATGTATAGCTACCAGATGACAGCCATAAATGTCTGCTGCATGAGTAACACACACATATATACATACAGTATGAAGCTTGTTTTATGATGCCTTTTAATCCTTAAATACACTGAGGCTCAGTCAGGCGCACTTCATCTGCACCCGGTGTGTCTGTTTGTGTGTTTATGCCCTCGCTGGAACAGGCAGCTCAGTGTGTGTTGACATGTGCAGTCAGCCCTTAGCTTGTGTGTTTACTCATGACCACAGAGCATGACTCCATCCATAGGCTACG
Organism: Helostoma temminkii; assembly: GCA_900302695.1. Taxonomy (NCBI): domain Eukaryota; kingdom Metazoa; phylum Chordata; class Actinopteri; order Anabantiformes; family Helostomatidae; genus Helostoma; species Helostoma temminkii. The sequence continues at coordinate 11,421 of OMLM01014489.1, forward strand.
CACATGTTTGTGGCCAGAGCTGGACGCAGGAGCACAATTGGGAGTGAGTTTGTGATTTTAGGTGTGTGTGTGTGTGTGTGTGTGTCTGTGTGTGACTACTGGCGTGCTGGGAGACGAGGTCATTAGATCAGAGGGAGAGCAGGTGGTCGCCGCCTAATTTAGCTTCATTTGTGCCCCCCCTCCTTTTGAAAACAGCCAATGCCTTCCCTTTCCCAGTGGCAGGGGTCAAAGGTCGCGCCAGGAGAAGGCTGCAGGCTCGGAGCCAGAGACATTCCAGCATTCCTCTGCAGTCTAAATCGGAGCCAACATGGCCTCTCCCCGGAGATCAATGGGCCGCAATGTTATTTAAATACAAGGTGACCACAGGGGAGAAGGGGTTAGCGG
>OMLM01014489.1:12997-31611 GCA_900302695.1 Helostoma temminkii
GCAACATTTTAAAGATTTAGTTCTCGTTTCAGCTTAATCTTGTTCTCGTGCCCATGGTTACATAAACTGTAGTGATCCCAAAGCACTGCAGGAGAAAGGGAGGGACAAGAAGGGGACCAAGGTGTGTGTTTGTGTGTGTGTGTGCATGTTCCCATTGTGTTTGTGTGTGGATGGCAGAGCAGGAGGACTGAATGATTTATAAAGATTGATGGCTCGCTGCGCCTGGCTACAGCAGCAGTGCATTGGAGAATGTCACTTGGTCCTGGCAGACCGTGCAGAGCAGGGCTGTTTTTCTCATAATTTCCATTTTTGCTGATGCACGATCAGCAAACAAATGTGTATCATAATGAAATGTATACATGAGGATGATATCCATTTTCCAAATTCAGCTGTTGTAGAGGTTTATAATATTTAAGTGATCTTAGTGTCTATAGCAATTATCATTTTTCCTCCTGAACAGCAATAACACTTGTTTCTGTATCATATTTTTTATATAAGCAGATATTTTTTGCTGGATGAGTGCTGAAACTTGATGTATTCTTTTGGTCTTGAAATGTGTCTGTACTGACTGGGCACTGACCACTTTGGGACTATCTCTGGTAACAGTGGTGGTATTTTTGAGCTTACTGCTCATAATATAACCAATCTTGGACTGCTGCTTAAAATCCTGCCATGTGATTGAAACCTCAAGCAATTTTCAAACCTCAAATCTCGAAGTTTATAGTTTTGCTCAAGTGTCAAGCACAAATTCCAAACATTTACTATTTTCAGCGACTAAAATGCTCAAGTTGCTTTTTTGTTTGTGTGACTTGACTTAGGAGAATAATATTAGTTAGTTGAGAAGATAATTCAGAATCAGTAACAAAACTGTGATATTGTACTGAAATGTTTCAAACTAGCCTTACACATACAGTAAACTGAGATCATTTCATATGAATGCAGATGGTGAAGTCAACTCAGCCGAGCGAGACAGACCATATGTTACTCCTGAAGTCATTTGGTTTATTGACTGTTCTTTTGGATGAATTGCACTGTGATTTAAGACAGTATGACACCGCAGTCACTGACAGTTACAACCCCACATTCCTGAACTTGTCTGTTCCCAATAGGGAACTGTTCCTCCATGTTGAAAGAAATTATCAACATCAACGACTCATGTTAATTCATGTGATTGTGACTCCTGTCCATACTGTATTATTTCGGAGTGGCTGTGATTATTAATAATAACAATCAGAATAATTTATCTTAATTCATAAGTACAACTTCGCATCTGCATCAGATATGAGGATGATTATTTTGACCTACAGCAGGAAGCTTTATTTTTTTTACACTTACTGATACATTAATATTCTACAATTAGTCATTGTGGGAACTTGTCATGATTAGGCACATTTAATTTTGCAGTTGTAGGAATGCGCCAACGTTGATGCAGTTTGATGAGAGGGGAAAAAACTGACTGAGATGCGGAGGGTTTCTAGCCAGACATCAGAAACTGTGTGACAGAGAGTGGAAAGAGAAGCTAGTGATGTGTGACTTGGTTCCTGTCCATTTGATTTTCTGCTGGCAGGCATTTGCTTGTTTTTCTTATTTATTACTTTTTTATTTTTAACTTTCATGTGATTCTGTGTATTTGTTGTCAGCAGAGACTTTTACCTAACGCAGAGTCTGATCGCACTCATCATGATCTGTGAGGTTGATATGTTGCAGGGCGAGACCTGACCGCTTAGTGAGGCGTTCCACGTTGGTGGGACTTAATATACAGGCATATGCGGCGGGGATGAATTAAGTGCAACAGACGGCATCTTGCAAACCAGGCGTGTAGAACATCTAATTTAACTGTGTGAGGAAAGGAGGGAAAGAGGGAGCTGAAGAAGTAGTGAGAAAGAGGGAAGGTCATCCCATCAGGTGAGACCACACAGGCTGTAATAGATCTCTTTAACGGTCCGACATAGACGGTCACAAACAATTGCACCTTTTCTGAAAATCATGTCCTCAGTCTCTTGCTCAATCTCTCAACATGCACATGTGCGCGCACACACACGCACGCAAGTGCTGGCTGGCACCCTGGGAAATGAAGATGGATGATGAGCACTTTGCTAAGCAGGGCTGCACGAAGCTTAGGAGATAATGTTGGTGCACACATACACCAACAACAGCGTTTATAGCCACCTACTTAGTTTTTACAAATAATGTGAGGCACAAACACATTCTACAAACCTCACGCTGCCTTATCTTGCTTGTCATGTAAAATAGATGTGTTTAGCTTTGTATCATTGTTTCGTGGCTGCATTAAACCATTTGGCTCATTACAGCCGGAAGCTTTAAGCATTGTGGCATCCTGTAGAGAAAGACAACGCAGATATAAAGCTTATTACACAGGCGGCAGCAGCAGCAGAGTGGCTGGCAGAGTAAAGAGCCATAAACAAGGAGGGCTAATGTACTCCTCTCATTAATGTTGACTTGCACTTTTTCATTTGATCCTTTGAGCCCACACACATTTAAACACACAGGTTAAAAGCCCAACTTAATATTACAATTAATTTTAAAAGTTAACACAGAGTTTTAATTAGTATCAATAATGACTATACAGTAAACATGAAGGCAAATACAAGAGAAAGGATTTACTACTCTGGGGTACACTGAATGTGTATGGCAGGATGGGCATCAGCCATCATTTCTTTTATTAGATACATTACCTGACACAATGGCCTGCTGACTTTTTAGTGCTACTCCTCTGACCTCCTGTTACCTCCATTCTAAATTTTTCCAATAGCGTACATGTAGAGAGGAATACATAGATTTGAAATTTGGGGAATAATGAACACTGACATGGGATCCATCATCTGTACTGGCAAATAACATGTTGCTAACAGAAGTAAAACAGCATACAGTGAAAGATACACTAGTTAGATGTATTCTAATCAATAATATCAACATTGTCAATAAATTGTGCTCATAACACACTTGCATTATATGCTGTAAATATAATCAGAAACACACTGGGCCAGTCATATGAGAACACACACACACACACACACACACACAGGATGGAAGACAGTTATTAATCACATCAGGGGCTTGTTGTACTGATAGAGCTCCACAGAGAGAAATGCTTCATTAATATCCGTCCTCAAGCCCCTTAGGAAACCAGGACTATAAACACACACACTAACCAACATGAACCATACAGACATGTATGCCTCAGCACAGAGACAATGTACATTGAAAGGAAACACACATTGTACTGCTCTGTCCTTAACCTCTCAAGGATACTCCAGCTCATTCATGCACAGAATATGTCTGCATCGATAGTCATCTTACACACACACGCAGAGGTGTGAGGGCTCTCAGTGTCTGGTTAGCTTAGTTATTTATTCACTCACAGCCTCTAACCAGGCCAGGTCATCTCCAGCAGCTTAATGCACATGTTGCTCTTCTTTGAAATCACCAGCCTACCCCACTCCTTCTCTGGGTGCCTCAGGACTGACAGCTAACCAGTAAACACACACACACACACACACACAGTATGGTGCTCAGGGTGGGTCAGCATGTAACTTGGTAAAGCTTTGATTTTTCTCAGATTCTTGTCTCTTCAGAGTGGAAGCCTTCTGTCCCATGACGCTGAGTGTTTGTCTGCTGCTGTTGTTTGATGTTTTCATAGCAACTCTCCCTATGGATCTCACTAACTGACCCCCACAGGATATTGACAACATGTAAACACAATCACAGAGGTGCGCGCTCATGCCCTAAAGTAATTAAAAAGGAAGTGTCTGATTGGATAAACCAGAGGAAGGACTCGGCTCAACTTCCTGTTTTTATGGACTATTGTATTCTAAAGCAGCAAAAGACCTAGTGAGGATGTCGCAGCACGCAAACACTCATAGACAGAGCTGTGAAGCCGTGATTAGGATCAGCCTCTTGTCACCAAGCTGCTGCACTTAAATATATATAGATGTCAGGTGTCAGACATGCCTTGGCACATTATACAATTTTAGGCAGACATGCAGAAAGTGTCAGTGGTTATTTTTTATAATAATCCTTTTATTTTGGTGCATATACAGAATTTTTTACAGAGAACTTTCTGTTCAGTTTGTCTGAGTTTTCTCAGGACCTGTAGCTTTTGATCTTCACAGTGCACCAACACTTGGAGTTGGCAGAAGGTTCTTTCAACCATTCATAAAACTATATTCTCCAGTTATCCATTACTCTAATCTATTCCAACTGTTTATTCATTATTTTAATAAGGGCTATGAACAATTCCTACAAATATGTAGCACATTCCTTTACATGTTTCGCTATTTCACCCATCTCTATTATTTTGGATGTTCAACGATATATGCATCATTTTAGCTAACTTCTTCCATATGTTCCATCTTTTTTCATTGGTCGTTACTTTTGTCCAACGTCTCTGCTCAGTTGCCATCTAGTTTTCACACACTTCACTCAGTCACGGTGTGTGATTTTATAGTGGGCTGATGTGTGTGCTTTTTTTCCCCCTAAAATAAATTCAGTGGCTCCAGTCTTTCTGTGTGCACTCCGGCAGCTGCAGAAATACCCCTGGTTGGGAGTCATTGTACTAGACCCCTCCAACCTGTCCATCAATCTTGTTTAATATTGAGCACTGGGTCTAACCACACACACTCTGTGAGTGATGTGACAACTTGTTCCTTCAGGGCTGACACCATCGAGATACATGTCATATAACGATTTTTGGATAATCATTTTTATCCATGAATTATTGAATCAGTCAAGATTTACATCTGCAGAACAGGAACTAGCAGACTTGTGGTGGGATATGGCTTCCCCATAGGTGTTACAGTATCTCACAGTGGAGGAAGCTGCGGTTTTTAAGTTGTGACACCTGCAAGAGCCGGGGCTCCACAATTGCCTCCTGTAAAATAAATGCAATAAAAGGCCACAGGTCAATACTGACTAGAATCTGGAAGTATTATATAGCATTTCTGAAACCAATCAAGCGTTTCGGTGTCCCAACATGCTTTACAACATAAGGGTACAAGAAGAAAGCAACTAGACCTCCGATCCTGTACTTTGACTCTAACCAAACGTTTAGATATAATGGGAGGTAATACTTCCCCCACAATCTACAGTGCTAACAGGGAGGTGAGGTGGAAGACTAGTTAATTGGCAGCCTTGTTAGCCTGGTGCAGATCTGTGTTGATAACACCGTGCGAGTCTTTGTACAAGCAAACAACACAGAAGACAAAGCTCAAAACAGAAGGCTGTGTTTCATTAGGAGAACATAAAAGTTGTGAAGCTTCACCAGATGTGATAGCTCATAGTTTTAGAACAAGCGCTTGAGAGAATAAACTCAGCTCCTCACATTAACTGTAGAAGTTCTAATTGAAATGTTGAAATGTATCCTGCAGCACACGATTATCATTTGCTGTCGGAAGCCTGCTCTGGTGCTTCATTGTCTCTTGGAAACCTTAAGGCCAAAATGCAATGGAAGCAATAATGGAGTTACATTATGTGACAATTCTTAGATACGCTCGAGGCAGGAAATTTGAGGCGTCAGCAACACAAACTCTGACTGGTGTACATATAACTGTGAATGGCCTCAAATATGTTTCATGGTCAGTTGCAAAGCCTGCGTGAATTATTGAAGTCAGTTTATAGGCTAAGTAGGTTATGTCCTAAAATATGTTGCTGCATAAATACTGTATTATTGTTATGTTTCTGTCACTGCTGAAATGGCCTACTTAGATGAAAAGATTTCAGTTGTCTCACCTACTAAAAGCGGATGTTTGATGCTTATTGTATAATCTATTGCTTCTGATACTAACATACTGGATTTGTACTATGAAGTGCTAAAGGTTAACAAGAAATAATTTACTAATTTTGTGATGAAATGGTCACAAATGTGATTTTTATTGAGGCAAATGCTATTGAAGGCACTGAAAGCACTTAGAGACATGCAGACTGACCAGAGCTCCACTTCAAAGCCCAAACTGATTGAATTAAAGAAATGAAAAGTGACTTATTTAGATGTGTAGAGGACACTTTGCGATAGTATCAGTTTCTTTAGGTGGACTTCATTTAAAAAGGAGGCACGATCGTGCATGTATTGATTCATCCCCGCTTCTCTCAGCCGATAGAGAGGTGTCGGCAGCCTTTGTCACGCACATGCGCTCTTGTAAAAAGCCAATTATAAAGCCAGTTATGCCTTTACATGCCGGGTCAATCTGTTTTCTCTGGGTTCTCCCAGGTTTCTCTAATCCCCTACCCGGATTTCAGAAACTGGGTTTCCCGTTTACATGACAGTTAAGAAATCAGCTTACTCGAGAAAGCCGACTGTAACCGGCCTACTACGTGTAAATGCACTGACCGTGTTGTGCTGGTTGGGAGACAAGGCAGATGTAGATATTCTGCAGTTACAGTCATTTTTGTGACTGTTATAGTGCAGCTATCAATTGAAAGATTAAGTGAAAGCATATATAATGTCTCTTGAAGCATCTGCTTATATTGACATCTGACCTATTGGCATCTTGCAATTTCATTGCGCTACCTGGTCAGAGTCACACTGGTAAACATAGCTGGTTTGTTGAGAATGTTTTCTTCTCGCTCTGTCTCTCTCTCTCTCTTTTCTCTGTAGCCCACGCAGACTTTCCTCTGCGGTTTGACACCTGAGTGTGTGCAGGTTTCATGTGTTACATTATCTAAAGAAAGTGGTGGGTGGAAGGAAGCAGTGCAGCACATCAGCTCTTGAGCAGGCACATATGAGGATATACACAAAGACACACACACGCAGGCACACACTCTCTCTTCGTGCCGGGAAGAAGACAAAATGTCAGGGCTGGTTCTGGGAGACAACTGCTGGTGCTGCTGTCGGCATGGAGACTGCTGTGGTGTAGGGTTGCAGCAGAAGACCGCCGCGCTTAAATTCACTTAAAATGTCAAAACACCTGAGGGGGGTAAGGGCTGTGCCTGGACCTGACAACTATCAACCTTTCTTTGCCTCACACACTCTGACAAAAACTGGTTGGAAACCTCAGTGATAACTGTGTAACCTTTTCAGTAAGCACTTTGGCCTTTATTTGTTTTCAAATCATATTCTTTTCTGCTTTGCTTTACACCAACATGAATTTAGTTGCATTTTCCCCCTCAGGACACTTTAGGTAGCTTGCTGGCGAATAGTGTGACTAGTGTGCCTCTTTAGCTCCATCCAGCACTGCACTTACCACCAAAGAGCCTAATAAACACGACATGCGCATATTTCAAAAGAGCAAGACTATTAACAGTCCCATTAAGGCTCCTTTAGGCTTTGTTCTGTCTAATATATTCCCTACATCTTAATTGATAGAACCTAACTTGATATTTAGTGGCCATGAATTTGTTACAATGTGCCTGGCACTCAGTGGTTTGGCATTTAACAAAGCCTGAAAGGAGAAGGAGAGCGTGCTGCTCATTGTTCAGTGCTCAGTGCAGCTGTTCCCAACATTGCAAAGATTTATGGGATGCCTAATCTAAGAGGCTGCTTCAGGTCTGTGTAATTTTGTCACCGTGGAAATAATGTGTGATTTGTTGTAAGGTATGGTGCTTGGTTGTTGTTGAGAAATGCTTAGAGTTGTGCAATTGTCTGGCAGGGAGTGATCTGATAATAGCCGTATTTGAAATAATCAGCCGAGCAGAAAAACTTCAAATTAATTTTAAAAATTAATGTTCAAGAAACGATGCCAAAACATTCTCTGGTTTCATTTTTACAGAGACTGGTTTCAGGCTGTCATCTGTTCATCTATCCATCTTAACTCGTCCTCAAATGATATTCAACTTTAATATCTATCTTTAGGTAAAGAATATAATTTTAAGAATTATAGTGGTCAATTTATCACATTCTTAAATGTAACGGACACCATTAAAAGACTAAAAAACTAGTTGATTAAAATCTAGATTATTCAATAATCTCAAATCAACAAGAGAAGCTACTTGAGAACAGGGTTTTTTGTTATTGTTAAGATGGAATTGATTAATTGGCAATAATCTCTAAAGAATGAAACATTAAGTTATTGATAACTAAAGCTGCCAGTCAGTTTCAATTCAGCTTTTTCGGGTAAATCCCTGTCTCTACTTTCTGAAAATAAAAATGCACCACCAGCATTTGATGTGCTGTTTACCAGCTCACCACAGAACAGTAACACAGTTCAAGACATACTTCCGCCATGTAGCAGAAACCAGAAAATGCTGCATCTTGTTACCGCACCGACTCCCTGTCATCTTATGGGTTTACTGTAAGCCACATGAGGCCACGTTAGCCTTCTCTGCACTCTGACTCTTTTTCTTTCTTCCTGTTTTCACCGCAGGAAATTTTCCCGTCGCCGCAGGCTCTCTGAATGACTGACTGAATGTCTGACTGTACGCCTGCCTGGCTGACTTAAAAGGGACTTTCAGACCTTTAGCTGCTGCTAAGTGTCCTCAACTTACACTAATTGGTAGGCTTAGGGCTCCTCAGAAAATGGTTGTCATTGCCAACATGGTCTCCCAAAAAGACATTAAGGAATATTTACAGTAAGATGAAACTGGTCCCAGGAATGAGAGTTGGAGTTTTGTGTGCAGATGTGTTAAATGTATGTCATACTAAATTTCGCTGTTATGAATTACACTGTTTTGTTACTGTTGCAATCTCTTATCTTATAATCAGCATATGATGATTATATGCCTATTTAGTTTGATTGCTCTAAAACCACAGTCTATATTAAACTGTTGTCCTGTAAATTGTCCTTTTTTAATCCACAAAATCCACAAAAACTTGTGCACTATATGCTCAAGAAATCAGGCTGATCCAGCATGAATCTCAGTGTTGACAAGGTTTTTCTTAATCCCTTAACCTGTAAAAGGAAACCTGGCCCCCAGCTTGCTTACTACTGAAAGCTGGGAATAATGAGATTGCTAAGTGCATATGACTATACTCTGTGATGCTCGGGGCAAGTAGTAGGACCCTTTGAGATAGGAAGGTATTATGAGAAAACATGAATTTAAAAAAAAAAAAGTTTATTTCAAATAGTTACCATCTCAGGGGTGTTAGCTCATCTGTTGAGTCCATGCTCTGCTTTTCACCCAGCTCACTCCCAGAGCACATTCCTATTTGACCCGTGTCTCTGGGTTTTTGACATATATCCCCCAAGGGGTAGTGAGAGGAGGAGAAAATGTGCACCTTTGAAAGGCTGCAATCAGGAAAAGGTAGAAATAAAAAGATGCAACGTGTATTGAAGGGTCACCTCTGTCATGTGGACCACTTGTAAGAAAGCCCACCTGCTGGTTTCACTGTTTGTAATTGGGGTATCCACCACTTCCTGGCTTCCCACAGGGGGTGTTCCTGTCTGTTTGGTACAAGTGGTAAGGGAGCAGAAAATAAGAGGCTGGAGAGCATGAAGAGAATCCTGGGTTAGAGGTGGAGAAGTCCAGTAGGAGATTAGAGGAGAAAATGAGAGGATGGAATAGCTGCAGGGGGAAAGGAGGTAAGAGTAAAGGAAAGAGGAGGAGAGCATAACAAAATGAAAAGTGCAGCACTGAAGGAATCTAAAGAGCTGAATATAGCTTTCTCCCTGTCGAGACTGGGGAATCTGTGAAAAGAAAATGAAAGAGAAAGAGCAGAGAAGAGGGTGTTTTTACCCAAAGGATCGCATGGTGGATTTGTTAAGGCATACTCCTGGTATCAACCTGTTTGAGCTGAACAAGAGAGAACAGCTTAACTCGCTGTAGAGGAGGTTACAACTCAACAACTCAAACTAATCAAGCTTTCTCCTTGTTTTTTCTCCCTTTTCTCTGCCTTCCTGCGCTACGCGTCATCCACACCAATCAACACCATCTAGGTAAGAAAACTTTTCTCTTCTTCTTTTGAGCTTGTGTCTTTCTTTTTGTATGTGTGTGTGTTGTTTCTGTGTGTGTGTGTGTGTGTGTGTGTGGTTGGGTGGGGCGTGAGAACAGGCAGGGTGGTAGAGCAAACATGCCCTGCATATCAATGACACAAGTGATGCCAAAATGCACACACAAACGGCTCTTAATACATATAACACACATGTGTAAATAAAAGGGAGGGTTCCTGTCAATGGGCCAGCATTTTGCCCCTCATGGACCTCTTTCAGTTTACTGAATAAAGAGACACTTTCATCCTTCATTGTCTGCCAAAAAGAGAGATTATCTTCTCAGACATAAAGAAAAAAGAGCAGAGATGAAGAAGGACTTCTGGGAGCAAAAGGAAGCTGAATCAAAAGGCTAAATTGTGTCCATTTTAAAGCCATAAGGAAATTTCAGTTTGCCACAGTGTTCATGGAAAGACAAAAATCCTAGAAGAGTACTGTACAACAGCACTTTGTTGAATTATAGCAAGAAGCTGGTTCTAGCTGGCCTTAGCTGTCTCACTCTGTCATGGATCCAGTTGTGGTGATTGTACATCAACAGACTGTCAAATCCACAGCGCTCCATTCGCTAAGTTCATGATTCAAATCACAGACACAGAGTAATATACGAGGGACTCAAATCACAGATGGGACTAACGGCAGAAAGCCTTCTGTCAGCACTCAGTTCAATCAAAGAATATGAGGATATATATTATATAACTGTTGCATCTTCAGTATTACCTGCTCTGTCACGACTGCTTCTCTCTCCTGTGAGTCAGAATCCATCTGTCATTCATCAAACTGTGCGGTAGCTGTCTAAGCGGACTGCTGGTTCACTGGGTCATTTTTTAGTGCTGCAGAGATTTAATCATTCAAGGCAATATTAATATTTTTCTTTGTTTTGAGGCCTTTGTTGGATCCTAAAATTGATTGTTTCTTAAACATTTCAGGCTGAAATGATGCTTCTTAGATTCGTGCTTCTGTGTATTTGTATCTGTTCTAGGTAGCAGTAGGAAAATAATATGTGAATTTATGCGGGTATGCCTGCGTGTTTGCATGTGCAAAATGGCAACGCATGTACCTTACGCTGATGTTGGTAGACGTATTCAGTAATTAATGCAAGATGCAAGTCCTGATTCTGCCCTGGTTGATAATATTTTAAATAATCTATATACAAAAAACACAGCAGTTGTTCACACATACAGTTAGGTTCAAAATTTGGGCAGTGAGTAAAGTATTTGGACTGAGTGACTGAGTGACTGAGGCCATCATTAGGCTCAATCATAAAACAGATAGCAAAAACCTTAGGCATGGCCCAGTTAACATTTTAGTACTTTTACAACAAGGTGCAATCTACTGCTGACATTCAACCAGAAAGCCAGATTAACCTTTGCCAGGAAACAGTAGCAGGATGAATTCTGAGGTCGTTAGGACTCTACTGTGCTCACATTGAGCCAAATGCTGCAAAACTCTTAGATCAGTGCTCCATAGTGCAGATGGGTAATGACCCTAAACATACCGTGAAAGAAACTCTAACCTTTTTTAAAGGCAACAAAATGAAATTCTTCAATGTGAAGTTGGACACCTGATCCCAACACCAAGATACCAAAGACAAAACTGAAGGCAGAAAGACCCACAAACAAGCAGCAACTGAAAGTGGCTGCAGTGAAGACCTGGCAAAGGTATGAAATGAATAGAATGAAACTCAGATTTGGTGATGTCCATAGGCTCCAGACTTTAAGCAGTCATCGGCTGCAAAGGATTTTTATTCAAATAATAAAAATTATGGTTATATTTATAATTATGTCACTTTGCCCAAATACTATTGAGCCCATATTTTTGCCATATTTTTTAAAACCTCTTAAAATAAAGCTGAAAGTTTACACTTTAGTCACATACCGATTGTTTTATATCAAATCCATGGTGGTGGTGTAGAAAGGCAAAAGCAAAAAAACCTTGTGGCTGCCTAAATACTTCCAGACCAAACTGTAACTCTCCACATACGACTGTATGTGTTGGTAAAAAGCAACCGTGTCCCTGGCTGATGAATTTGATGTATGTGTGCTGTAACAACTTTAATAGCTCACACAAGATATGGTACAGTTCCCAATTAACACAGGTATTTGCTTACATAACCACACAATCATAATAATATACACTGAATTACCGTGCATTATACATGGTTTCACATACTCCCACTTATTTGCTGCAACAGCTCAGCTGCATATAAAATTAAGGCTTCAGCGTCACCAGAACTGAAAGTTGAAAACAGTCCCTCTGTCATTTTCATCCAGAATGCTACCTGCACTTATGTCCTTCCCTCCTCCTCTCTTTCTTGTGTGAGGTCTGTTTGTTGTTTAAAATGGCCAGTGGAGGAGTGTTTGGTCTGCTCTCTGTGGACTGTTTGCAGACAAACAAGGTTTTGAGGGCCACCTCACTGTTTCCCACACTGGTTGCTTGAAATGATATGGTCACGGTAGCTGGTATTTTGACTGGAGAAGGTCTCGACTCCATGGAGGATGTGTGTGTGTGTTTCCGTGGTATGTTTAACTGTTGGAAAAAGTGCGTTTTCATTAACATTACCATTTTGATAGAGGACCACTGTCTACACATTAGCTACCCAGAAGTAATGCTAGTTACCTACACCATCTTCCTTCCTTTCTTTCCCTCTTGTTTTTCTATCGAAGTGAACAGTGAACTTTTCCCTCATTCTTTATTTCCCTCTGACACTATTTCTACTCTCTTCCCCTCCTCTCCTCCACCCCCCGTTCCTCCAGTCCCTCGCTCCCTGTTCAATAATATCCGACTTCATTTGCCACAGTGTTGCAGCAGGCTGTTTGGCAGACCTGACAGCCCTGTCACACGGCACTGATGGTTGAATGCAGTGCACCGAGCACACTGGCTGCATTGTGCTTTTGATGAGGCTCTACATCTTAGTCACTCGAGAGCCTGTGTGTGCGACTGCATGTATGCGGAGCTCACATGTCTGTGTGACCACATTGTGGACCTTAAAAAAAGACACACACACACACACACACACACACAGATGAAAGCACACCACATTGTGCTCGCTACAGCATCTTAGTCACATTTGCCTCCCAGTGGCTGACACGGGGTGGAGATGCTTGTTAATGTCCAATGTGATAAGTTAGTGAATGATAAACAGGGAAAGTCAGGACACTTTGCTGAAATACACAGTTCAAGGTAGATCTCTCCATCTTCATCTTCATCTTTTCCTCTAAGTCTTCATCGTCTTGCCCAGTTTAATGGTTTAACTACTTCAAAGAAAAGGGCAAGACTTTCTATTGTATCTCACGCTTTAATCATATTAAGTGCTGGGAACTAAGATAACTGCGTTTTCTTTTTTTCTTTTTTTTTTTGATATGCACTAGAACAAGCTTGTATATCTCATGTACTCAAGTACCTACTCATCTTGTGTCATTTCAAATGGTAGATGCTCATTCATGGCTTAGTTTTGCTTTTTGTCTTCTTGTCTATTGTGCACAATGCACAGCTATGTTTTGCATATTTTCCTATTGTCTAGTTTCACTTGTCATTTCTGTTTTTTTCTTTTTTTTTTTTTTGTTCCCCTACACACACACACCTACACACACGTAGAAAACTTTCTTCCCACCTAATTGCTTTCCCATTTTTCTTGCAGAGAGATTTATGTTTAGGGGAATGTTGGAGACAGGCTATTACCATGTTCTGTTTGAACTCATCAGTCAGACAAAGTGGTCGAGGTGGTAGCGGCAACATTTGTGGGCCTTCATTGTGACACACTCCCTCTTACACACCTCCCCTGTTCTGCCCCGTGTTAACCCCGCTCCAGTGGCTGCTCGGTCTCCCACAACGCCTTGGTTTTCATCAGCACCGTTCTCAGTGCTTCGTTTTTTTCTCCCCGTTTAATTGAAGCTGGGGTGTAAAGCACTGTCGAGACTCAGACGTTTTGGCCACAAATCAGAGTCAAATATTAAACAAAACTTTATGAATTTTATACAATTTTCACACAATGACACAATTTTCTTCCCTTAATAATTGAAATCATTATTTAAAAGCTACATCTTGTATTTACTCCGATTATCTTTGTGTAATATTAACATTTGTTTGATTGCTCACTTTTATCGTCATTTCACTTTTTAATATAAATGGATTTTTGCACTCACCTCCTTTGTTTTCCACTATCTTCCTATCACTTATTTTCCCATCATAAAGCTTTACATAACACCTTTAATGTTTGTATTGTTTTTTGTTGTTCTTGTTGTTTTGCTTTCACAGCTCTGCCCTCCATCCTTCTGCTGTGTAGCTCTGTTTAAATAGACAAATAATACTTGTCTTCCTTGCCGTGTCTGGAATAATACTCACCGATATGTAATGTAAACCATGTGCTTCCTGCAGCAGAGACTGTAATAGAAATAAGGGAAAGTTCATTGTGTAGCTTTTTATGGTTTGTTATTGTATAGGAAGGAAGGTGGTCTCCCTTTTCCCTCTTCAGTTTGTCTAAACTATCTCCATCATGGAGGAACAAAGCTTGTCTAGTCCCTTTAGTTGTTCCACATACAGCCTCTTACAATGAACTGTCAGGACACCTTGGCCTGTTTCTATATATGTAATTAGAAGTGACTGTGCTTTGGTTTGGGCTGTATAGAGAGGAGACAGTAGTCAGCAGTGCTCACTGCCTTGCATTCAGGAGCTGGGGGATATCTCACTGCCGTTGGCTCGGCCAACAAAAGTAATGGGGCCCACACAGCTCACTGGATCACCCTGACAATGAGCAAATATATTTCTTTTTGGCCCGTGCACTTCACAATAGATGGCTACTTTTCTACCACTCTTGTCACAAGAATGCTATTATTGTTTTATAAGCTTCCATGGTTGACCCCATGCTGGCAGGCCTCAGTCTGTGCCGGTAATCACAGTTATCTCTGTGGACCCGCCTGAGCTGAAGCCACGACATCCGTTTCACCTCAACACGTCTGCCACCAAGCCTGAATTCCACACTTATCTACAGGCAGCAGAATGGTCTCCAGGGACTGGAGAGAGTGAGGAATTTACTCCTCTGCACTCGTAAGCTGGCCCCCTCCTGTCCCACACAGAGCTGTACTCAAGGAGTGCGGCATTAGCTGGTGGAGTAACCATGTATGTTCTTGAGTACATATCAAAGCCTTCCAGAGAGCCTCCTTTACCGCCTCGTCGTCTTTTCCCTCCTTCGTCCTTTCTCTCTCTCTCTGACACCACTCGGCTTGAGATGCATTGGAGCAAGACTGTTGATATGGGTGTGTACCCACTGATAAAGTAAACACTCTCAAGGGCTTATGGAGAAAACGCTGCTGAATATTCCCTTCGTTGTGTTGTGAAGCTAACTCTGGCATAACTGGCTCTCAGCTGGTCAATGTAAATGAATATCTGAACCAATCCTGGAGCCACAACAACTGTTAAATAGGCGAGTGTGGTGAATATATATTAGGCTGTCCTGTTTAGAAACCATGGCACAGCTGAAGGCTTGTTTTGCTTCAGTCAACACAAGTGCCGTTGTCATCCCTTAGGAGGGCTCATCTACGAATCAGGGCTGCCTGACAAGTCACATTGAGTGAGATAGTGGATGAAGGGTGGTGAGTGATGCCAGATTGGCTTTCCACTGCTGCTTCAAAAAGCTTGATAAGTAAAGTACAGGGATAGAGCTGCTGTTAACGGCACTGTTACAGGTGTCATTCATTCGAGCAAGGACTAGTTTTCCCTCAGAAACGGTGTCACAACATTTATCTGGTGTTGCTTTGTGTAATAGACTACCATACTTCTGCCCGGGAGGTGTCATCGAATGCATAGCATATCTGTTATATCTCAAAACGTATAGGTTTGGAATTTGGACTTGTTTGATTTTTCTTTACTCCATTTGGCTTGGTGTAACTGTAACGGGACAGTGGTACTGAACCCTCATCATCATGGTTATAATAATAAACATGAGGCTAAGGGTAAGTGTAGGCACAAAAACTCAGTTAGGTTTAGGGAAAGATTGTGATTTGTGCTATATTAAGTACTTTGTTAAGGTTAGAGTGCATTCATTCTCATGGTTACAATAATAAACGGGCAGTTAAGGTGGTGGATTAAAGAAACAGAGTTCACTGTTGGTTTGAACCAGCAAACTGAACAGTGAACTTGTGTGTTCTGTGCTTTATTGAACCATCTGTTCATCCTAATTGTCTACCACTTCTCCAACAAAAACATACGTCACTGCACCTTTTTCTCTCTCAGAATTGCTAAAATAATTGGAGATCTCCTAACAATAGAGTGTAACTCTGGGTGGTAATAAACTATATTAAATGTAGCATAGCTTTTAAAGGGGGCACAAAGAGATGTTTTAGTTTGCTGTTGCCCTAATGTTTGTCATTGCTGGGAAAGTGGAAGTTGTGTATATACGCATATAAGTGAAATGATGACACGGCTCTGTCGTAGCTCTGTTGTTCATGGGAAAGCAAAATGGTTGTTGGAAGGTTTGTAAATGGAACCAAGTCCAACCTCACGGTAACACAAGCCCAGAACCAGCCCCATAGTTCGTGTCAGTCAAAAAGTGGTTAACAGTCTTAATAACAGTTCATATATCACTAATGATGCAGGATGACATTAACCAAATCAGTCCAATAATTATATAATCGATAAAGTTTTCCTGCTAAGTGTAAGGTGTCATTTCTTTATTTGGTTTAACTCAACTAACCTGCTTATCGCTCTTTTTTTCCTGCAAAATCCTTTGGTTTCTTTGTTGTTGTTGTATTTTGACCAAATGCTAAATGCATAGCTGCAGCTCTTAATAACATTATGGCTGCCAGTGTGACTCCCATCACACTCAAGGAGGAACGTGAGTGCACAAATGTTTATAGGACACACTGAGCTCAAATAGGTCCCCACGGGACCCCCTATCGAGCTTGTGTCTCACTGCCTGGGATTGTGTGTATGTGTTAATGCATCTTCCCCTCTTTTTTTCCTCGCCTTCCTTGTTTATTTCCTTTCTTTCTGTCTGTCCCCTTGACCACCATGACCTGCTTCCCTTTCCACAAAAGTGTTCATTCGTCCGTCTCAGCCGTTTCCCAGCGGAGGTCTGCGGGCTGAGGAATCCCCTTCAGAGTGGGCCTTTATCTGGAGCTGTGCCAGTGGTAGGAGAGGCCTGATTTTAAAAGGACCCTCTGTAGACCCACTGTCAAGCACTGAGAGAGGCAAACCTGATGGATATCTGAGCTTCTCAGAGAGTCTGGCACAGGGAGGCCCAGGCCAGCCAACAAAAACTGCTGGCCTCTGTCGCACCATCCCACTCTTGTTCATTTATTTCCGCTCTCAGACTGTCTGATTCCATCTCCTTCACTCATCTGTTTCCTGTTTGGTCTTTCTCCTCGTGTCCTGTTCTCTGAAAGGTCACTGCTTTAACTTGCACATTTATTTCAATGCACAAACAGTAGTTCTAAAACTACTAATCACAAACCATTCACATGCATTCCTAATTACCGTTTAATTCTGGTGCTGCAGGATGTTGTTGGTTTAAAAGGTTGTATTGGATGAGGAGGATGAATTAAACAGCTTTTTAAATATAATAATTCAATTTTTCATATCAAGTGTCTTTAGTTTTTTCTTTTATACAGCAGAGAGCAATATTTCCCACTGGGAATGCTGTGTTTGTTGTAGTTGCAGTTAAAATTGGAGCAATATGACAATCTCCTTAATGACTACAATATCCTCATTCTGTTTTGGTTTTGTTTTGACCCAGATTTACTGTTTCCTTGTTTAAAATAATGAACGATGCCTCTAGAAAACAACATTTCTTCTGTTTTGTTGTTTGCCGTTTCAAGCACTGGAGAAGTGACAGGAGTCCTTTCCATTTTAATGTGCATTGAGTGAGTGTCGGCTGAGTGATGAGCCAATTAAGGCTAGCTGCCGAGGTAGTCTGATTACTGGAGCTTACTGCAACGATACGGCCTAATTCAGCTGTAATGAGCGTGGCTGAGGAGGCTGGCATTACTCACTTTAAAACCCTCCTTCAAACATGAGCTCATTCTCCGTTATGTTTTAGGAGAAACTGGGGTTTTACAAAGATCTGTCAAGTCCATACAAAGTCATTGTTCATACCCACAAGTCGTGTTATTGTCATAACACGGTGAATCATGAATCCGCCAGCGAACACTGTGTCATGTTAAAAATACGTCTGGAGAAGCTGACTGGGAGCTTTGTTAAAAGCAGAGAGAACACAGAGCTCAGAGAATCAGTTTGCCTGCGAACAGACAGTCAACAAAAACTGGTCTTCGTTTTATAGATTTAAGAAACGAGCTGATAATAAATCTAAGGAGTGAATTAGAGTGTGTGCTATAAACCTTTTTGATGAAGGGACCCACTGATGAATGGGCTCTATCATCATATTCTTAAACTGCATGTTCTCATTTAAGCAGACATAGTGTCCGATAGGATCTACTGGGGGAGGCTGTGCTGAACTTTAGGGTCTTCTTAATCCAGAATTTATGTTCACATAATGCACTACTGCTAATTTCCCAACCCTCAAGTGCTGCTTAGTGTCTTCTCATTACATTGAAGCTGTATTTAAGTTGATTACAGAATTAATTCCTTTTCAAATAGAAATACCATGTAATGCACTTAACCCTCATATTATGTTGAAAATAAATCACATTGGTTATGTTGCGGGTCATTTTGACCCGCACTGTGTAAATCCACTCAGAACTGTCAAAAAACTGGGTTTAAACAACAGCAACTGTATTTTCTATT
>OMLM01014489.1:31631-43415 GCA_900302695.1 Helostoma temminkii
CCATATTTTACACACCAGTTCATGACCCCAGATGAGGAAAAGTCACAAAAGTTCATGAAGATAAAAGAAGGATAAACAGTACTTTCATCATCAAGAAAACTGAAAGTGGTCAAATTGACCCTTAACATAATATGAAGGTTAACCATATAATCTGTTTCATACTCTGAAATTTGCAGTACATCCTTGTTGCTTTATTGCCTTACGTGAAATATACATTAACTGCAGATTTTCTGTATTATAGAATAAGAATAGTGGATGTACTTTATTAAACTATTAATATTAAGACTACATTTTGTTATTTGCATTTTTAAAACCCTGTTTGTTATTCATTATATTCAGTGCAGACTCCAGGCTATTT
This sequence comes from Helostoma temminkii, assembly GCA_900302695.1. NCBI lineage: Eukaryota > Metazoa > Chordata > Actinopteri > Anabantiformes > Helostomatidae > Helostoma > Helostoma temminkii. Next base: position 31,990 of record OMLM01014489.1, read on the forward strand.
TTTTAAAAAGTATCTCATTTCACATTTTTATGTCGTGGTACTTTGTCATAAACTTGAGGCTCAACTACATCGAAACAGCATTGGCCAATATCCTGTACGGCTCCTCAGGTATCCATATACAACAGCACACACAGCAGTGTACAAATATCGCAACACAGATTAATTTCCTCTGCCATTCCCGTATACTCACACTGCACCCTATGGTGCCAGCAAGATGATACCTCCCTGCCTGTCAGCGGAGAACTTTCTATCCTATAAAAGACAGCCGACAGATGGTGCTTTTGACAAGGTTAGCGCTCTACCAACATCCCGTGACTGATATCAGCTGATGCGTTGCCTTGCCCAAGGAGCATGGGAGCAGAACTATCTTTTTTGACTTATTAGAGGTGAATCAGCCCAGCTCAATCACAGGTTAAAAGTTAGCCTCTTTAAATATTAAGCAGTAAGAGGCCCACCAGCGAGTCTTAAGCATTAATCACAGTCTACACTGTCTACAAGGCCTTTGCCAATGAGATAGCAGAGACTTCTCAGGCTCTCAAAGCAGCAAAGGAGAGTGAGGCCTTGTGGGCACCCTCGGGTGTTTTCATGCACCCTAATTAGTCCTGCATTTGCTTGAAATGTTCTCCTGCTTTCTCTCCCGCCTAGTCCCCGTGGTGCTAGTATCATTCTCCTTCTGCGTATTTACTATATTTTCCTTCTCTCTCAAGTATCTCAGTGTCCCCAAGGGAGTAAGATTTCCAACACAAATAGTCATAAAGAAGACTGATGAGATCTCAGCTTCCATAGCAGGAGGAAAGACATTAACATCAGGCAGTGCCATCAGCAAATAGCTAATGTTAACGTACCTACAGCTAAACAAAGCCTTAATGTCACTTATCAGCTTCCGAACTAACATTACCCTGAGCACAGAGGAAAGGGTAACACTACATCAAAGACGGACGACTGTGAAAATGAAGCGCTCAGTAGTGAAAACAAAGAGACCAGCTTTAAAAGTGAGAAAGAGGGTTTTTAGTCTGCCATAATGAATAAACCTCATGTGTTTAAGGCAAGAATAGAGCAGCAGTACAATCTATTTCACAGCGTTTTCATTTAAGGATAAATCCAGTTTGAAACACTTTCAACATTTGGGGTTTTTTATTTGCTTTCTGCCAAGAGATGGATGAGACGATTTCCATGTGTGATTTATACCAAGTAGCCTAAATGTGAATCTATCACCAGTTAGCTTCAGACATAAACACTGGAGGAACCATTTAGCCGAGCTAACAAAATGTTTACTAGCACCTTCATGCTAATTAACATTTATTTTTTTTCCTAAAGATCTATACAATAGTAATAATAGTACTGCTTTGTTATCTTTGTTATTTATCTTAACCAGCTGCTGACAGAAGCTTCATTAAATGTACAGACACAAGAGGCAGGTGTGGTCTCATCTAAACTTTGAAACGATAGAACATTTTTTCTGGTAACAGAGAGTTTCTCTGCTTGTGCCCTGCTAAGTGTATCATCAGGTAGTGTGTGGGATGAAGAGTCAGTGTCAGTGGAGGCCTCAGTGAAGTCCCGATGGAGCAAAACCTCTTACCGAGGGGAGTTTTACAAAAGGTTGGCTTTCAGGGTTGGTCATGATCTTCTCTGCACGCTGCATGGTCCTGGAGTCGAGCAGGTCCTGACCTTCACCCTTTCAACCATGCAGATGATACAGTGCAGTCTGATCTCAACATTGGCAGTGAAGGTAGCATCTCAAACAGTGATTGACCTAGTGATGGCCGTGTATAGAAGTGCACATTTGTGATAGCTGAAAGTTTTTCAGCCATTTTCTACGTTATTTCCAAATTGGCACAAAGAGCTTTTATCAACCTTGTTTCAAAGCCAACATGAGCTCACTAGAGTGTACCCTCTGCTGCTTTCAGACGGCGCACAGAAACAAAACTAGCATCCATTACCCATACACTGAGCTGCCATTAATGCTACATTAATTTGCCTCTTCATAGCAGCCCATTGTTAGCTGGTGGGTGAAGAGCAGACTGGAGAAGCATATTTCTCCCTGCGGCATCTAAATATAAATCTGTGTGACCTTTTTATTTCCCCAGATGTTCCACTGCAAAGTAGATTGCATCAGCTTTCAAACAGAGCACCACAGCTTTATTTTCTCTCATCTTGTCTGGCAAATTGCTCTTTTCTCATTTCGAAACCAAGTGAGGATGATTTGTTTCACCGCTCTGGTTTTCTAGAGAAGGCAAAAAAAAAGATGAATTTTCTTTTTTTGTTTTGGCCTTTTAAGTTGTATTGTGATTTGAGGAGATAATATGCTGCTGCTGTAATTTCTGAACGCCATTAGTTTTTGTTCAACTCAATTTCCTGTTTTTCGTTTTGATTACCCACAAAATCTATTGTACTGTACTAAAATGGCATTTTACTGAGTATCTGTAATGTGTTGAGTGTTTTCTGTGATACATTCTTATGGTCTGTAGCTTTCTAATAATTTCCATGCATGTTTCACACAAAATACACGTTTTAACTAATTATGAGGTAGACAGTAGTTTCTCAGAAAAAACATTTACACACCAGTAAACAATTTATTATTCATCTGTTATATGGAACTTTATTGTCTGTGTGAATTACATGTTGACTGTGTTGTGTACCTCATTGCATTAAGGCCTGTATATGAAAGCCAGTGTCACAATCAGACTACCCTCACACACGCTGTTACTAATGAATGCTGTTTTTAAGCTAAGTAAATTTGAGTCTTTTTGATTGCACAAATGTTTTTTTCTTTGTGGAATTCTGCCTAATCCCAAACACACACCTGTTTGGAGCCTGTCCACACCCAGCACACTATCTTTAAAGGCTTTAACCTGCTGTTCTCTCCTGCACCCACAAAGACGAGTCTCTAGCACCACGCTGTATGCTGTTCATTAGAAGGCAGCGAGGCTCCCCGGGCCTGCACGTCTTTGAATATTCTCTGTTAGCATATTCAATGTGCCACTCCAGATAACTGCTCACTCTCACTGTCAAAAACATGAAAGACCACCATGTGCTTGTGTATGTATTGACATTCCTCCTGACCCATACTGTGTAAAATATGTTGCTGTGTCTTGCGTGGTGCAAACTTCACAGAGGAAGCACGTTTCAAAGCAAGTGGCTCCATTGAAGCGCAGCATAATATGAGAGAAATGTGTACTTAAGTTTGGCGAGTGCGTCTGTTTGTCTTATACAACCTGATACACTCTAATCTGTGTGTGTGCACTTGTTTTCAGTGCTACAAGACCTTGGCCCAGACCAGTGTAATTATCAAGCCTGAGGAAAGTGTTTTTGTGCCTGTGTGAAAATCTGACGACATCTAATGCTGTATCGTCTCCATTTTCAAACAAACATGCACAGTATTCAAACACACACATGCTGCACGAACTGGTCAGTCCACAAGGCTCGACTCTAAGCTGCCAGTAGGAGGGGGCGTGTAGATCCTGTAAGTGCTAATTAAATGTGTTTAACCCAAGGTCATTCACAGAGCGAAGTGAAAGAAATGAAAGAGATGCAGAGAAGTCCAGACTTGTAACAGCAAAGAGAATCATGGGTGAGAAGCTGAGTGATGCCAAACAAGCCAAAGAAGCAGATTGAGTGAGAGGAGGGGGCGAGACTCAACCACGTTGTAAATGTTTTATTGGGCTTCTCTCAACTACTCCAACTGAAGGCCTGTGTGTTGTTGTTTTTTTTCAAGTCCAAGGATCTGTAAATAACCAAAACAATGTTGTTAGCTGTTCATGCAGTCTCATTACCTAGTACCTGGGGAGATTACACTGTTAGTTGAATATAAGTTTGATCTTAAAGTCTGTGTTTCTGTACACATTTGATCAATATCAATTAATCTACCCCTTATTTTTTCTTTTAATAGATTAATATTATGGTCTCAGAAAGTCAGAAAAGGCCTTGACAATGATATCAGTCTGCTTTTTTCCAGCATAAAGCTCCTGCATATTATGTTTTCTGTAAAATTAAACTAAGAAAAACCTCAAAATATCAAATCTGAAACAAGGGGATGTATGGTGTTTTTGATAGGACAGTGTTAATTTAATTATTATTTTTTTCAGTTATTTTAGTTACTAAAATAAGGCAACAGTATGTAAATGTGTTTTAAATGTGTAGGTTGTTTTACTTTTCTCAAGTAGCTTCTCGTCTCAAAATGAGGAATGAGGTGGGAGTAGTTGTGATAAAAAATGAAATCAGCTGGAGCTGCACGGTTTATGGGTTTAGGTGTAATTGTGTGACGCTGTTGTTGGCATAAACCAAGCACCACATCCCAGCTAGAGGTTTTAAACCATGATGCTATTGTTATGATTAGCACTACCATTAGCATTTATAGCTCTTGTAATTGGACTCTCAGTCGGAGGTAAATCCATTACTGTAGGATTAAATGGCATAGCAGCTCCTAAATTGTTTTTTCTGTGTGTGTGAGACATGGAAGTAGGTTTTTGTGTGTGATAGAAAGACTGTGTATTCATGACATTATTTACTGAACGCATGTGCAACTTAAACTAAGACAATATGTGCTCTGTGTGTGTGTGTACATTAGAGACATTGTCTGAACCAAGTGTGACATGTATTAAATTATAGCTGTGTGTGTGTGGGTGTTTCTGACTCGTCTGCCAGACCGTGGTCCATTTGTTGCGGATGGTTAATGCAGCAGCAGTGGTGGGATTGTTATGACTTTCAAGAAGTATGCCATTGCCAGAGCGGGTGACTAAACACAAAGCTGCGGTATCCCATTGGAGAGAATTACATGCAGGGATTGAAGATGACATTCTCTCGCTGAGTCAGATCAAAGCGACCAGATTATTCTCCTACATGTTTGTTGTCCCGAGGAAAAGAGGCTGATAGTTGAATGTAAGAGAAGGGATGCCTCAGAGTGTGCGCGCCCACAAAATAAGGTGTTACTTCTTTGTGTGTGAATAAAAAAAAGTATCCTTGTTTGCCACGCTGCTCTTTGATTATCTGCTAAACACGTGAAAGAGGAGAAACTTGAGAAAGCCACACGGCAAGTGGTGCTAATATTTCCCCTCCTTTCTGCACCTAGTTATTTTGTACCTATTTGTCCTCTCTGTCTCCCACTTCACCTTACCTTTTAACGATTCAGTCTTTGAAATGAAGAGGCAAGAATGCTTGGTAACTGAAGTCATGGCTCTGTGGCAACAATATCCCTCTGTTATAGGTACAAGAAGAGAAGGCTGGCTCTCTGCTCGGCTGCACCGCAGAAATGCCTGAGAGCGTCGCTTCTCAGTGGGAAAGAGAATGACGGGAAAGCGAGAAAGAGGCCCTTTCTACACCTCACACTAACATTTCTCTGGTGTCTAGATTGTATCCAGATACGATTAATCCGGCATTTCATTTATTCCTGGCATTAAAAATGTATCTGCGCTACCCACACAGAAAGAGGAATGCTTTTACCCTTGTGAGACGTGTGTATGCCGCGTGTAAACTGAGATAGGAAGCATGAATTGGGATTTTTCTTTTCTTCTCTAAGACCTGTTAAAGGGCTTTTTGGACACAGCATACCTTATTCATTGTTGCCAAAAAGTTTCTCATCTCTCTGGTTACTGTTCACCTTTGTTGTCCTCGTCACATCGCTGACAGACAGCCGCACATAAAGGCAGCCACAGAGGGAAAAGCTCAGGCTGAAATAGACAGATACACAGAGACATGTAGAAAATGCAGATAAAAAGACAGCATTTAGAGAATATGACAAAATGGGACATTAAGGAGGAATGAATGTCAGCGAATGTCCCATAGCTCTGATGTCACCAGTGTCTCTCTGCCTCTCCATGTTCATTCTTCTTTCACTGTTATTATCTTAAAAGAAGAAAGCTTTGGAGTCAAATGCTGCTTCATCAAGGACATGAACTTTTCTCATACAGTTAAACATTATGAGCTGCTTGAAAAGCAGAACAACTGTGGTAGCTATCAGATGTTTTTGTAATTGTTCACTGTGCAATAACGCACTGCAAACTCTGTATTACTGCTCAGTCACATCAGCATTTATGTCTACACACTTCTGGACTGAAATGCTTAACTATCAGTGGAGTCACCCTGATCACTGGATTTATTCAAAATGTGAAGTGCAATTGGCACTGTTGACCTTTGAGGGAGCCATCTGCAGAGCCAAAATGTTGGAAGTCTATGACCAGCAAATTTCTTTGCAGCAATTTTTATATTCTTTTTTAAAGCAAAAAGTACATTTATTGTTTCAGCTTCTGAAAGGTGTGTTTGCTTTTGCTTTGGTCTAATATATATTAGATGTTAATTAATTTGCATTTTGGACTGTAAGTTAGCAGAACTGCGAGTGGCATTTTTTTCTTCTTTCTGATGTTTCACAGATTAACAACAACTAGATTCATTGAGATAATAGTTTTTTTATTTATAAACACTAGAACTCATGAAACTTAGCAATGTAACATGCTACAGCCTGAAAGAAAAATTCTGTGCTGCCATGTTTCATAGTTCACAGACCTGTATGACTTGTTAATTTTTAATTGGCAGAAAGTGGAAATAATTACTATGCCACCAAGCCTCCACAGTGTAAATACATTTTATATTCATTCTTTCCATGATTAAATATTTTTCTGCCATGATCAGAATACATGGTTTGTAGCACAATGTTGTCATTGTCATCCTGAGACAGTAAATGCAGAGAAATCCCCACCGGGTGTTGAGTAGAGCTGTTCCGACAGCAGACACGTTACAGTTTTGACAGTGCAAACGGAACTGAGATAAACTATGTAAATATTCTCTGTAGTGCCCTTTATATAGATGTGTGTGAAGCCTGCCTGGTCAGGGAAGTGAACTTTGGCTTAAAACAGACCTGCCTACATCTTCCTGCACTCTCAACAAGCTTTTGGCACCTTTTATCACATGCACGCTGAACATGTGTTGCTATTAGTTTGTTATCGGAAACAGGAAATCTACCATCTGATATGACATGTTGCTAGGAGACTATTTATTAAATATAACCCCCTACTAGCTTCTTTGCAGCATTGCATGAATTTCATTATCTGTTAAATCTACAGGGTTCAGCCACTTTACCTAATACCGTAGTTACACCATTTGCTATTGAGGTCACCTCTAACATTCATTTTCTTTACCTCTTTTAGTTTCATTTGTTTTTTCCTTTTCCTCTTGTTTTTATTTTTTTACATTATTGCACATACGCCTTCTTTTGATCTTTGTAGTCTTGTCGGGATTTTAGGTTTAGTTGCCTCTCAGATGGCAAATGACAGTGAGTGAACAGGACAAGGATTATAAGTAGCACCTTGAACGAGTCCGCCTCTTTTTTTTTTTTTTTCCTTTTTTCTTTCACAAAAGACATAAATTCACTTTTGGCCTAGTTCCATCTCTTGTTCTATTCCCTCATATGTTTCTATAATGTATGCTGCAAATATTATTCTTGCTGCAGATATTATTCTTTAGCAGAATCTGTCATGCAGAAGGGATTTAGTGCTGGGTTTCAGCATAGATGAGACTTTTTTTTTCTTCTTTTCTTTTTTTTGTTCGTGGAAATAGTGTACAACGGCTCCAATACTTTCTCTTGGTGCCTCGAAGAGATGAGTCCATTTCTCTCCTGTTGCACACGGCTTATTAGTTTTCACTGTCGTCCCTCTTTTCTCTGCTGCTAGTTTCTCTCTGTTGGAGCAGGGCCTCTGCTCCCAACCTCAGCTCATGATTGTCTGTGCAAAACTGTAAAGTGATTTCTCAGACTTATTACATTATGTGCTGTCCGGAAATAAGCATTATCTCCAACAGTGGGTCTTTATTTGAGTTACTTTGCAATCTTGGCCAGCGGGTCTTCTCCATACTAGCAAAGTCAAGTTGTTTATGAGCTTATAATCATGATTAATTTTCTTAAACATAGGGGCTTTAGAATGCTAAGTGGCTGTGGTTGATGTTTCTGGATCAGCTTGTTGGAAAAGAGCCCTCAGTGTACGTGCTTCTCATCTCATGTCTCTGTGCAATGACCTCGTGGTCAGAACACGCTGCCGTCCACGTCGCCTGCTGGTCCCTGTGCCTTTTTCTGCTCCACGTGACTTGAACGCAGAGGGACATCTCCTTTTCTCATGTCTCTTCTCCTCATTTGTGTCAATTGTGTCTCTGCTGCTCATCTTTTCTTTTCACCTTCGTTTCACTGTGTCATCTGCAGTAGAATCTCTCCTCATGTTCTCCTTTACTCTCCCACATTGTTCAAGCCACAGTTCCCACAAGCCCCGCGGCCACAGCTGTAGCTTGTCTGTGTCTGCCCCTGACCTCCCTGTGTAGCAGTGGAGAACAGCTGTTCCCTGTACTCTCTCTCACACACAAACACACACACACACACACACCAGCCAGCCAAGTGCAGTGCTCTGGGGGAGGCCTGGAGTAAGGGCAGTAGGTTTGCACATAGAGTTCATCATCACATTCAGCACACACACAAACACACTAAAGTCTGTGGTCTGACTTGAAAATAAAATCTCACCACTTTGCACTCAGGCACAGACACATAAGCTGTGTGTCATAAAGTCAAAGCCTACTCACCTACTGAACACATAATTGCACTGACACAACTGCTGCGTTGCACACACGGCTTTTCCAGACACACACACAGACATCACAACTCCAGCAGACATCCTGCATCTAAGCCACCATCACTAAAAGGCTTAATCCTTCCTTTTCTTCCTCAGGGTGGGGAACGGCGTGACCTTTGACCCTCACGCCATGACCCCACCCAGCTTTGGAGCCTAAGTTCAGTCATATGAGAACAGGTAAGCTCTTTAGAGGTTTATCATATGTCTAAGATGCAGCGGTTGTAGCTGAAGGGAAGATACAAAGGAATGTAGACACACATAATATAAAAAAATATAATATATCAGCATTTTTGTTTTCAAACCACTAATATTTATTATACATTTTCAATATATTTCATTTATTCTACCTTTTTATATAACAAGTAAAGGAGAGTGAACAAAGAGAATAAAGAAATTATAAACCACATGCAGAGTTTAATTAGGACTGGGCCTTGAACATCAACACAAGATGTCTGTACCAGCGAACAATGGAAGCTGTTTAAAAAGTGTGGGAAGGCTGATGATGCTCTGAATTCTTTCATATAAAAACAAAAACACACACAAAAATACTTTAGGTAGTTTTTGATTATTTAGTCTGCAGCTCTACCTGTTTTGTGTTACATTTGGCTTTTTTATTAAATATGAAAGAGGATTTTGTAGAAAAACAATTTAATTTCTTTTGGTACAAAAAGTAAATATTGTGTTGGCACCGGTAAAAATCAAACAATATGTAGCTTCAGGTATAATATTAGAACTGTTATATATAGAGTCAGCCAATAAAGCCACACACAATATTAAACTATACCACACAGTACCTGTACCTACAGTCATTACAGTACTTAAATTAGACAGGTCAGGTCAACACTGACAGCAGCTACATGACAACACACACACAGATAAGCAGACAGATGAGGATGCACACATACGTATCAGACCATTTGCTGGAATGGAGACTTGGGAGTGCTGGCTGAATCCGAATGTAGACCTCCAGCTGACATTTATCCATGATTAATGAGAGAGTCCAGGTTAAGTTTTGGCTCCTTAATGAATACAGTTTCAGAACTTGACGAGCCCATCAATATTTGACATGTCTCTTGAATATGTTTGCATAATTGATGCAGGAATCTAAATTGAATCATAATTGCATCATCGTAGACTTTTCATCCTTGTTCTCTCTCTCTCTCTCTCTCATTATTTTTCTTGTCCTTTGTATTCAGCTCCGCGTGATATTCTCTCAGGACCAAGTAAGACGCCTTCACTATCATTTTCTCACACATATGCAGTGCACACGCACTCAGATGGGTACCGACAGACAATCAATGTGATCTCAGGGTGTGACTGACACATGGTACTGATGAACCCACTGGGTAGCGTATCGCTTTGCTTGCCTCACTGCTTGATTGACAGCTGTACCTCCTCTTTTCCTCCCTCTCATACATACACACTTGCACACGACGACCTGGGAGCACTGACTGTCTCAGACATCATGCTGCTATCCAGTGTCATGCAGTGCTCACATTCTCCGTGCTTGATGCTGATGTCAAACTCTCTCTCATATTATTGTGTATTTGCTTCTTTGTGTGTGCGTTTATGTGTGTTTGTACTGGAAAAAGAGACGTATGATCCGTTTTTGGACGAACAAAAATGAAAACTGAAAGATGGTAATTGTAGATAGAAAACACGCACAACCTACACACATAATAATACATGACAATAACATAACAACAATACAGCTGATGACAACATGTATGTCAACAATATTTTTTACAAAAGTCAAGTCAGTCAAGGTCATAACTGTCCTGAAAACAGAGACAGAAAATGAACTTGCATGAATGAAGTTGCCATCAATATACAGATACTGTGATGTGCAACTATTTTTTAATAAGCTGATCATTTTATTAATAATTTAACGAAAGCAGACCAACCATTGCAGCTCTGATTTATGAAGATTTGATGCTTTTTTCTGCACGATGTGACCATAAACTCAATATCTACAAGCGCTGGTCAGATAAGCTTTTTGAAGACACCAGTTTGGACATTAGAAACTTCTGGAGGACTCTTTTTACTTTCTTCTGACGTTTTACAGACTAAAAGATTAAAGGGCGACTTATGGGATTTTCAGCTGTCCTCATATGGTTCTAGTTTGGGGATACATGTGTGTGCGTGACATAAAAACCATCTGCTTTGTCTATATTAAAATAATAATAATATGCGTCTAGCTGAAAATCTCCTCCGGATGATGTCATCTAAATGAGGTTTGTTGAACATTTTGTATTTTATCTATCGTAGTGTGATGTTTTTCTAATCCTCACTCAAACACATTTCTTATACATGAAGTTTTAAAACTTTTACAAGAAGAAGGAGAAAAAAGGCATTTTGATTTTTCAAACTCATTTACCACATTTCAAGAGATGATGAAACATTAAGCCCAGGAACTCTTCATACCTCCATTCACCACGGTGTCTTTTATTAAAGGAGTTGAACTTTGCATTGTCTCTAGTTAAAGTCTCTTGACCACAGTGACTCTTTTATTTGTCAAATACAACAACTCTCAGCTGTGTCATTGAAAAGGCGACTGCTTCTCTAAATTGCCATTAAACCGGGATTTCAAAAGGGCAATTTTGACTGATGGCAGCGTGCGTCCTCGTCCCGCTCTGTGTGCCCTGCCATCCATTTACTGAGATAGTTACTGCACAGTTCTGAGTGGGTTCTTGCATTTTTAGATTAGAGGTGTTGTGTTGAGGAACCCAGGTGGCTTCGGGACCCAGCTTATATTTTGATTTAGAGGAGTCTTCAGAGGGAATACATTAGAATTTGTTTGCAGACAAGAAATTAGATGTGATT
>OMLM01014490.1:0-16836 GCA_900302695.1 Helostoma temminkii
CAAGAGCGCCAGGGGTGGAGGGGCGTGCACATTGCATGGGTGTGCGTGTTTGCGTGTGGAGCCATTGCAGAGGGAGGGACGGAGCAGGAGGGGTGGAACAAGAAGAGGAAATGGAGGATTGGCGGGGGTAAGGCATGTGGTGGGGAATAAGAGAGCACACACAGGAAAATGAGCACAAAGGTTGGGGGACCATAGAGGTCAAACAAAAACGGAAACAAATACCGGTGAGAATACACTCACCAACAATCAACTCTCATGTCAGTGCAACTTTCTAGGAAAACACTTCCACGGAAAAATATTTTAGAAACAGGTGTAATTTTTCTCCTGTGTTTCATACTTATGATTCAGGCTTGGTCTTCTCTGACATACAAGCTGACAGCCTTGTCTGAAAACTAAGGAGAGGTAAGATTAGGGTACTCACACAGTGTGGGCAGCTCCACTTGCCCTCAGGTGCTTTCTCCATGTCAGGGTCCAGACAGACCATGTGATAAGCTCTAGGGCAGGTGTCACACAAAATGATCTCTCCTCCCTGTTGGCACACTTCACAGTAGTCCTGGTGGTCTGTCTCATAGCCATCACCGTCCTCTGTCTCCACTGAGAGAAGACATTCACAGAAAAAATGAGACACATGGAGCTGCACACCAGAGGAGTAACAGACTTCATCTTGACCTTGACTCTGTTATATGCTTTATTTATTACTTCTATATCTATATATATCTTTGTATATCTTCTTGTAATTATGGAAATAGTTCTACGCCAACCTTTCTTCTTTTTCTTTGCACTCTTGGGCTTTTTCTTAGGACGGCTGCTGCGACTGGAGCCATCTGACACTGAGAAACTCCCATCATCAAAATCACTGTCAACATCTGGTTCATCTTCATCACTCTGACAGGGTGACGCAGGGACCATAACAAGAATGACACATGATTACATTATAATATATTATCTCTACTGTGAATTCTGGTGATAAGGATGTAAACAACTAGAAAAAAGGAATTAATGACAGGAACAGGATCTTACAGAGGAGCGTTTCCTTTTGCTGTTGAGACCCCCTAGTTTGATCTTGAGTGGAGCCACTTTCTTGGGTTTGGGCTTTGGTGGAGCCTTAGATGCAGACTTTGACTTCTTGCGAGCATTGGGACCTGTGAAGACAAAAACATAAAAAAGACCCACCCCAAGCAAGTGGTTATTGTATGTAACGATTCAATGTGGATTTAGTCATTTTTATTTTTAATTCTTCACCTCACTGTGCAGCTTTTTGTATGTATCTACCCATCTTGTACAGTATATATTCAGCACAGCTGTAGGTCTAGCTTTGGTACTATTATATTTATAGTTTCTTTTGTTTATTTATGTTTGTACATTGCTTTAGCTATTCAGCTACTTTAGACTTTAATTGTGATTCTTCCCTACCTCTCCAACACTGTTATGTTGCTCTGGGATTAATAACCATCTATGAAAATACTAAAATCTAAAATCTAACAAACAACCATTTAGTTCATGCAAAATAAACATGTTAAGGCTAATAAACAAGCTTTGTGCTTATCCTACTTTACCTTTGCCCTCTTTGGTCTTAGCCTTGCGGAGTGGAGGTGCTGGGGCTGCTGGAGGCGCAGCAGATGTCGGAGCAGCGGCAGGTGTAGGAGCAGTTGTGAGTGAAGTAGCAGCACCTGTCTCTGCCCCTCCATCTGTCCCTGCCACCACCATGGTCTCCACAACTGCAGCCACGTTGGCAGCTGCGAGAGCTGCATTTGCAGTGGCACAACCCTAAAGAGGGACACAGAATCAGAAACATGGTTTTTAAACTGTCAAACACAACAGTGCAGCAATAAATAAAGGACAAATTGTTTATTACAAGCCATAGTTGTGATCTTGTTCAGGATACGAATACCTTTAGAGGGTTGTTTGTGCTAAATTCTCTCCACTTAGCCATCATTAATGTCATCATCTTGGACACAGCAATTTTGGGATTTTTAGCTGCAATTAAAGGCCTAGGGACACAACATTTTAAAGATACAGTTTATTTACGTATTAGTAATGCATTCACACACACACAGCTGCTTTTTAAAGAGGCAGAGGCAAACAATATTATCTGCTGTTAATAAAAAGAGCCATTTCTCACCTGACAAACTGACTGAAGGCCTTGTAGTTGGTGAGGGAGCTGTAATCTTCCTGAGTAAAGACATGGTCAATGTCTTTCATCCCCCAGGCTTCCAGCAGCTGGGCAGAGCTTTTAGGCTGAGTTGGGAAGAGACAAGTTGAAAAAAAACTGTCAGTGAGGTTAGTTAAACATGCTGCCCCCGAATCCGATAACAATGCTGAAGAATCTTTACCTGGCAATCATCATCATCATCCTCATCATCTTCTGGTTCTGGATCTTTGCGCTTGCTCTTAGAGGCGGACGATCCTTTCTCTGCCGATGAACCTCCTTTCTTCTTGTCTTTAGCGGAGCTGGAGCGTTTCTTCTTTTTCTTCCCAGGGGCATAATCACTTCCTTCACTCTCTGACCGCACACCTCCCTCGTCTCCATCCCTCTCTACTGCTTCTATGCCAATCAGGTGCTCTGGGGAGCTGACTGGCAACTCCTGCAAGACAAACAACCCCGCTGATAATTATATAAAGACACAGATGCTTTCATCCTTTTCATATATTATATGAATTTAAAATGCCTTGCTTTTTATTTCACTTCCAGTGATGGCTGTGCCGATGGGACTTTGCATAGAAGCTGTGCATTGGTCAAGACGTGGTTCAACTGATAAGTTGACTGACTTAATCAGCAACTATTTTGATAATCAAGCAAAATGTCTACACAGTATGTGCTGTAAATAATGATAGTTTGTTGCTGCCTCCATTTCAATGTATATTTTTTGTCTCTTGTTCTAAACATTAATTACATTCACTTAATTACATTCACAGCAATTAGCAATGATTTATGCACTTAGCATGACCAAGTCAATAGCTCACTATTTGGCTGCAAACACAACCAACTTCTGATGTTTTGTTTATTTGGTAGATCTACAGGACTCCTAACTGAAGCACCAGGGCTCCCTGGGGTCTAGTTACCGTTGTAGTTTGCACTTTTAGGCAGGAAATCAGTCCATAACCGCAACATTTCACAGTCACAGATGTTGCTGTCACACCAAGATATGTATACAAAGTAAACTCTGACAACATGTTGTGACTCCCTAAACCTTCAGGAACAGGCCCATCATTACTCTTACTGTCAACACTGGCTGGAAAGAGATTCCTTCTTAAAGCAAATTCAACTTAATTGATTGCAGTACAATGTTTGATGAATGTCGACGTTTTTGCAGAAATGCATTCAAAATCTAAGCTACATCTAATGTGGGAATTCTGCAGTCTGAGACAGAAAAAATACTTCGGGTTTCTTGAGTCCCACTTTGTGTTATTATCCAGATTTCAAAAAAAATAAATTTCATACTAAAGCAACATTTCTGTACAGTGGTAGCTCACTTTATTTTTCATAATAATCAGTGCTGAATCATATATTACTAAGTTGGACATAAAAACCAACCTCTCTGATGGGTCTCTGCCTCTTGCTGCTCCTGCTCTCTCGGCTGCTCTTCTTCGCTTTCTTCTTCTTCTTAGACTTGGGTACCTCGTCTACGTCAGACACAGCATCCTCCGGTTCGTCCTCATCTGCCGGGGACATGCTTTCGTTAGTAAGGAGAAGGCAGAGTGTGTGTGTGCACACGGACAGGAGCACTGCTGCAGGCCAGAGGGAGAAGAGAGGGGACCGCGCACTGGCACGACTTGGCAGATGTTCGTGCACGCCCACACACACACGCAAACCGTGAATGCCACAACAGCACAGGTACAAACTTGCCTTTGAAACTTTGACAGTTCACGCCCGGACTCGATAGAGCACAGGCGGTGTTTACGGAATAAGAGGGGTTAAAAAGACATAAAGAAAAGTATAAACACTTGCTCGCCAAGTTAGCTAACTAATCTATCATGGCGAGTGACGGACGGCCCGAGCCGACTACTCTGGGCTAGCTGAAGCTAGCGTTAGCTTCGCGGCGAAAGCGAGCTCAAGTCAACGGGAGCGATGGACCTTATTCGGGGGAGAAACGGGCGAGCTTACCGTGAAGAAGTGAGTGCTCATCGGCACCAAAGTCTTCCCTCTCATCCTCGCTGCCCGACATTTTCCCCAGCGTTTTTTATTTCTTGCTGGTCGAATTAATCCCTCCTAAACCTTGCTCCTCGGTCGGCGAGGGAGGAGGGAGAATGACGTGGGACCGTTGGAGAATGGACCGGGGGTGTCCAGGAAGGGAGGGGTGGTGGGTGCTGAAAAATAAATAATAATACATGGCACTGGTAGGGTGGTAAACCTTACTCATTTCTCATTATTTACACTGCATCTAATTGGCCACCTGCGCACTCAAACAAGTTGGATAACTATAACGTTGGATTATCAATGCACTGACAGTGTCTGTTGTTTGCAGGTATTTTTCTACACAGGAGTGAATGAAGTTAAGTGTGGCATCCGCTGTTATTTCCACTGTGGGCAGCAATCCCACTGTCGAGTTAAAACAGTGCATCAAATAAAACTTTAAGCGCTGAAATCCCACCTTCACCCATTAGAAACTTACAGTAGGCTGTGTGTAGTCCCGGGTCGAGGTGTGCTCTCTCTCGGTGCAGGAATTAACACGGGTCAGGCTTTATGTGCCGCAGTTGTTGTCATCTAGTCTTCATTCATTAAAGCCGACGATCAGAGAAATTAAAAAAACGAGCCGTCAGTGACCCGACACACGCTGCTCCGTCCCCCTGTCCTCTCTCCCAACCTCAGAGCTTAGCTAACATCCTCACAAACACACAAAGGGGGCAGACATCCCATAATAATCCCCCCTCCCACACTCGCACAGGACTCTGCATAGTTACCTCGCAACGGACAGACCATAATACTCAGTCTGCCCCCACCCCCTCCACCATGCACGCGCGCGCGCGTGCACTCGCGTGCACTACCACCACTAAGCATGCATGCACCGGGCTCATTGCATGCACACTCCTTCCCCTTTCCACTAGTCCCAGCCCCCTTAGCAACCCCGTTGTCATGGTGACACCCCCTCCCTGCTCGCCTCGACAGACCATAATACTCAAGCAGTAGCAGCATACATCCCATAATATACAACTACTAAAAAGACAAAAAAGAAAAAATGCAAGTCACATGGTCTCCAGGGGAGCTCAAGTCCAGTGGTGACAGACCATAATAGTCACTGAGCGTACACCTGGAAGTGAGGATGACTAAGCCAAGAAGTCAAAGAGCCTTCACTTGTGTTCCGGCGTGATCCTCGCTCAGGTAGAGCGGCGCGCGAACCAACAGGCCCGCTCGGCCCGGTGGATGCTGCTGCTGTGCCCGCTCAGCATCCCCGATCCAGACTGGGACCACACCACAGTGGTAACTGGGACCACACCACAGTGGTGACTGGGAGCACACCACAGTGGTGTCACCACAGCTGGACGGCGCCACATCTGCCTCGCTGACCGTAGGCAGATGCGTTCGCACGATCCACCATCAAGTCCTTCAAGTGCAAAGCAGACCAACAGGTGTGCACAGACGCCAGCGATGGCACCTTGGTCGGATGTTGTGGGCCACAGGTTAAAAATGAGTAAACCGCTTCTGGTTCACAAAAATCACACACGATGGTGCCTTCAAGTTCACAGTGCAGCGTAGTAGACTTGAACTCCTGCACAGTGGAAACCCATCAAAACTGTGTACATGACCATAAAAGCTACAGTGTCTGTGACATCTGAGCACAGTGAAACCACAACAACTGAAAATATAAATACACTGCACGCACTTATTCACACAATGTGGCAGAGCCGGACCCACGCGTACTGTCTGAAGTACACCTCAATGTCACAGTGGACGTCAGAACCACAGTGGTGTTTTCACAGCAGAGACCGAGGACACATTGGTCTCACTGACCAAGATGACTCTGACCAGATCGTCCACGTCTTTAAGTGCAGCATAGGCCAACAGGTGTGAACAGACACAAGTGTGACTGATCTGATGCTGCCGGATGCGGATCAGAGTAAAATAATTCGTTAAAATACGCATAATGTTCGCTTTGCAACGCAACATTAGAGCGCCATCAAAACAGTTAGTATACCAGTGATAGAAGTAGACATGGAAGTATTAGTATTTCAGATCGAACAGAACGGACACACAGATGTCAGTTTCACATCAATGATCAGTCTGGTGCAGGGAATACATTTCTCCAAGGTGCTAAAACTGATTAATAGAAACATAATAGCTGCTTTCAGGTTCTATGCTACATAGATCTGAGGTGCTGCACATGAGAGACCCACTAACGTAGTAAATATGACGTCGATATAAAGGTTTTTCCGTCATACTAGAATTGCAAAATATGACATGAAAGTCGTATAAAGTACACAAGTCAGAAATGTGAGACAAGATGTCAAATAAATTAACTAAAAAAGTCTATTACAGCTCTTAGCTCTGAAGCTGATTGCAGCTTGGGAAAAAATAAAAATTGTTTTGGCGAAGCGTACAAGCAGGACCTGAAGACCTCATTTAAGTCTAATCAAACAGACTTACTGATACACTCGCTCACTGGCGGCATTACTTCTTAATCACGCTGAATCTGATTTGGGCGAGTACAGTAATAGTGCTTCAGTGCAGAACATTTCTTTCATTAGCTTAGCAGCTTTTTGAGGAGTCGATTTTATCAATGAACCAATTCCTCACCGTGTTTTATATCATCTTGCTCCAGCTCTTTATTAAAGCTTTGTGATTTGAAACGATAGACCTGATACTCTACCGCTCTATGTTGTCAGTGTGTATCATTTTGTGAACATTTACTCAAAATTCAGTCTGATATATTTGGTATGTGAAGAAAGTTTGAGACCTCTACAAGATTTTACAAAGTTTGGCTGCACATTATGATTAAGTGACCAACTGGCTGCTTGTTAAAGCATAAGCAACATAAGTTATAATAAGTAGTAGGATCTTCTGACATGAGTGTACTGTAAGTACGCAATGTATTATAAATATCTTTCAGGAATTTGAATGGGTTTCTTAGATGATAAAATAGTGCACATTGTTCTCTTCGCTGCTAAACACTGATTTGACCGTTAACTTCCTTTGCAGCTAATATGTTTTGATTTGTAAATCTGTTTCTTCTCAGTAGAGCGTTTATTGATGCTGAAAACAATAACAAACCACGAAAACAATCTTTCGTATAGAAGCTGCACACATTCGGGTCATTTTGCTCCCATAATATTCATAATAACAAAGTTTCCTCTTGATTTAGAGCTATTGGTATCATCTGCAAGGCCTTCCACTGCTTCCAGTGGCCCTACCACATTTTCCCCACTGTAAATGTAGATCGCATAGCAACAAAGGCCTATGTCTGGCTTTTGTCTGTTACCATTGCTTGAATTCCCCTTACACATGCATGTATGTGCGTGCACATGCGCACACGTGCATCTCTGTCATCAACACCTCCGCCTACTCCCTCTATCCCATACGCACATCTACCTTTCCACCTCACTTGCATCACACCCCCACACCCTCACCCCTCAACACCACTATCGTTCCATAATATTCATGGGTCCTCCATTCCCTCTGCCCCCTCCCCCCCATGTGCACACAGCTCACCGCCCACTCTGCCACCCCCACTTCCCTGCCTGACAACACTGCTGCCCGCCATCCCATAATATTCATGCACAAGCTCCGCACACATTCATACACGGCAGTGCGTTCGGCTCTTTGTTGGCAGAGATGCCTGAGCAGTGTGAGCGTGCTCATGCACAGCAGTCATGTCTCTGCCTGATATAATTATTCCATCGGCACTGCTGAGACAGGTAGCCCTCAAGTGCAGAGAAGAAACAAGGGGAGAACAAAAGGTGGAGGGTCACATTTCTATATCATTATGACCTTTGGGGGAGAGGCAGGGGTGGTCATGAAGCCTAGAGTCACCCACAGGCAGACACCTATGAAACAGGCTAATCATCCATCCCATGGTAAGCATTAATAGACAAAGTGAGATCATGTCAGAGATGCCCCACCTCACAGTCTGCTGCTGACTCCCACTATAACTAAGGCACTGTAAGTCATCTCTTCATATATGTCACGCTGAAGCTTTAACAATCTTCTCTTCCGGCTGTGCAGCCAGGCTACAGTCAATCAGCACAGGACTGTTTCAGCATGATAAAATGTCCACAAAATGGGGGAAAGATAAAGATTTTTTTTTTTTAAAAAGAGGGCAAGTTATTTACGAGTGAGGGGGTGAAGGGATGAGCATAACAGAGGCTCCGGACGTGACAGTGGCCAGCTCATCACCATGGCGTTGCTGTGGGAGACAGCGGAAGACGTCACTTGTAGAAACAGGGGACACAAAGGAGGAATACGACATGAGGAGGACAAAAAAGGAGGGATGGGGGCCTAGTAGAAACCTGAGTTTACAGATACAGACACAGGGAAATGTGAGTGTGAGGGTGTGTGGATGGGCTGATCATTTACTCAGAAACTGAGTGTCAGAGAGTTCAGGTAAATGGGTCACCAAATCTTGGACAGAGATGGAGCAGTAAATAAGCTTCATCGGGTTACAAGCACAACATAAACTACTTCACTGGTCTCTTGGATTAAAGTCTAAAGTTTCATTAGGTGTAAGCAACAGTTCATCACACTATCGATTACAGATGTTACAAAACACACATGAAGTAATAGTTCTGAGTTTGTTATACACTATAAAACTGCAGTAGCTAAATCCTCATTAAACATGATGCAGTAAAAACTAATTGAAAATGTAGTGAGTGTCATACAATACACATACTGTAGTAATATAATACTACTACAGAGCATTTAAACTGTTTTAAATTATAGGCTACATTTATTCAGGTCTACTATCTTTAACCTAAAATGATTTTCATTGCTTTGATGTGCTCTTCAGATCATCTTAGGTCAGACGCTGATTTTCAATTATTGTTATCCCTTAGAAAAAGGAAATACACTTAAAGTTTATTTTATCAAGTATACTTCAGGTATAGTAAGTATACTTCTATCTATGTACTTCTAGTATACTTGCAAGTGTACTATTTTAATACTTTTTGGTACTAAATTGGCCCGCTTTGTAGTTTACTCAAGTTCACTTTAAGTGTACTACTTTTTATATATACTGTTAGTGTACTAGTGAAGTAATAATAGTATACTTTCTAGATGATCACAATATACTTTATCCTACTTTACAGTTGATTAAAGTACACTTCATAATAGTCGTTAATTGTTTCCATGCAGTATGACTTCCTACCATTGAACTGAAGTCAAGTTGTATTAATCTTTACTCCTGTATAATTGTGGAAGTATTAACCTAAGGTCTAAAGTTAGTGAGAGGCAGCGCCTACTGATTATTATTATTGGTTATAATAATATAAACTGATTATTAATGGTTATAAGTAAGAAAGTAAGTAAGTTTATAACACAACCATTAATAACCAACAATACTTAGTCTCTGTAAAAGGCAAAACACCATATCATGACAAATTTATAACCTTAATAGTTGTTTGTTTCTAAAGTTAAACTACAGAAATGCATGCTAGATATTTCTGTATACTTGTTAGTATACTTCAGTACAAGTATAGAGAGACTTTTCCATATATTTGTCAGTTTGCAGCACTTATACTTAAATACTAATTTGTCTAGTATACCTCTGTACATAAAAAGTTAACTGAAAATATACTTGTTTATTTTTAGTTTAAAAGAAGTATACTAATAGTATACTGGAATATACTTCTTTTTCATAAGGGATATCTCTTTAGGAGAAGGAGAGGGATAATGAAGCTGGTGGAGGTTTAATTGTTTAACTAAAATGCACAATAAGGATCATCAGGATAAAAAATTATCATAATGCTCACATTCACCTAACAACTTTCTGGTTCTGTCAGAGCCTGTGTATAATATTAATATGCTTTTACAATGCATGCAACAAAGACAAAAAAAACTCTAACTCTAAATAAACTAAAAGGTTTGTAGAACATTCATGAATACAATTGTAAACCATGGTTTATTGTTTTCCTTCCATTTGTCTATCTTTCTTAGAAATGAGTGATTTTCTGTGATACTACATCACTGACTGTCCAAATAGCAAAAGACAAACAGAGGGAAAACCATCAAGTAAAGTCTAAAAAAGTGCCCTTGAGGTGAACAACTAATCACAGAAACGATTTGCAGTCAATAACAATAGTCATGCAGTACAGCTTATACGTTATGCTTCCTTTTCATCAGTGTTACACTAGTAAACACAAATAAAATAGTGCAATTTAGCATCCCCTCTCAAATATTAAATTCACACAGATAATCATTACTTTTTCCTGTTCAAATGTATATTTTATTACAAATCCGCTTTGTTATTTTTACTGTTTTTTTTTCTAACTCCAGTGAAACACCCATCTGCTCTCTCCCGATGCCTTCCTTTCCTTCCTATCCTGTGATTTATTTGCCTCAGTTCCAATATTTGTCGTCAGTGTGTTTTCTTCCCCTTGTCTAAATGTCACCCCTTCTTCTAAGACAATATAGGGAGTGGGAGAGAGGCAGAACAAGAGGGCACATGTAGAGGAGATAGAGAAAGGGGAGGGGGACTCGTAAAATCAGCAACAAAGTTTGGGAAAATTAAACATTAGGTAAGACAAGTTCTCACATGCATGTACATATACGTGGAAATAGAAACGCTGTGTCATAGTTTTGTCATATTGCAGTTTTGCAGGACACCAGTGGGTCAATATAAGTGATTATTTTATAAAATAAACAAAAGGCAACAGCTTGTGTTCTGGTGATGTGCAAAAGTATGCACAAATAACCATGCATTCACGTATTAGGAAATAAAACGAGCACATATATAACTTATGTACACAAGCAAACAGATTTGTGATAATGATTTAAAAGACAGCGACCCTCTGTCTCCAGACTCAGATGTTAGGGCTCATGCCAAACTAGCACAATACAGGACTTACTTACGTTCTTACTACTTACGCAGTACAACTATTCTCCTTTCCAAAGCCTCCTCCTCCCCTCCCTCTGCATCACTCCACACCCTGGATCACGCCTGTCCTCTCTCTCCCACCCTCACTTTCTACCTCCTTTATAACCCATCATCTCACTGCTCTCACTCATTCTTGCTGTTACAGTCTGAAATGGATGCATTTGTTTTCCGGAGACGCTGACATAATGTGATTGGGCTTGGACTTGTACAGCACTTCTGGATTTTAAAGCTTTGATTTTTGGGTAGATATTTACTAATTTGCCTAATTAAATTGTAAATGTGGACTTAGTTTTGTGTCTAAAAAGATGCTTGTAGTTCATAAAACATTCATGTGAGCATGCTTTTGCTGTCTCTGACAGCACTAGAGAGGAAGCAGATGAATTACTTTGCTGAGTAAAATCTGGACAAAATTTGGTCAGACAAAAAGGAGGAGTAACTAGACATCGCAGGACTTTCGACTGGTAAGACTTTTTGTCACTTTTGGACAAAATTGGACAAAGATTTCAACTGGTGCCTGCAGGAAAAATATATGATTTATTAAATTATATATCATGATGTGTGATTTTCTTTACCAGATATGACAAATAAACTTTGTGTAGTATATGCAAACATTTTGTCTCATAATTTCAACTTCTAAAGCTGCAGCAGCATACTCACATCAACTCACAAAGTACTGAAATATTAAAGAGATTGCTTACTTAAAGGTTATTTGTAGAACAACATGTTAACAGGTTAACATTTCATGCAGTACATTTGTCATTAATCTGTTAACTTCATAAACCCCTTTCAACAGATATGAGGGGATCATCCCCAGACTCTGGCCCAAACCAAACAGACTGACTGCCTCAGCTTTGGAGACGGGTAGCCGTCCGAAGATCTAGCCTGACGCACGGAGACGGGACAGATAGACAGTCTGATGCCAACTGTCTCTACTGTCAATCTCACGGCACCACTCCTCCTCCTGTTGCTATGGGCAACCCACTCGACCATGGCAACCAACTGGCTGTAAGTCTAGTGTGTGAGGGAGGAAGAGAAAGAGGGAGTTTGTTTGTCATGCTATAACTTTTAAAAGATGGTGACATGTCTCTAAATCTCTTTCAGTTGCTACCGTCTCTTTCTTTGTCTATCTCCTGGTGACCTTTTCTCTTTTCTTTCTCTGTGCCTTTACTGTCCCTTCTCAGTCTTCTCGTGGTCTTCCTACTGTTTCCGTCCTTTCTGAAGCTCTGCCCGGCCATTATCTCTTCATCATTCAACCTCTGTGCTCTTCATCTTTCACTCGTAGCTGGTACTTAATACAAAATTTCTTGTTTTACCCCAAAACCTGTTGTGAGTCACTATATCAACATTTTTGCTCCAGTTCACTGGCAAGGTTGCCTCGCTCCAGGCCCGTGTCTGGTGCTGCCCCATGTGCACGACTAAGGGGACTAACCCCAGGTCAGGTGGGGGTGTGCAGGGCGCGGGGGGAGGTCATGGAGTCCGTACGCAAGGCAGCCGAGATGGTCATAGAAGAGGTAGGACCAGACAACACAAGTCTCAGGGTTATGACTTGCATGCAAAATCTATATATGATGAATATCTCACAACCATCAATAGTTTCATAATCTGTTGTTAACACCGTTCTCTGTATTTGTTGCAGTTGTTAACTTAGATCTTTCTGATATGCATGTCATTGTCTAACTTAGTGCCAACACCAGTTCAGGAATCGCCGTTGGAACTGTTCCACCACCCCACGTGGGCTCAATGTATTTGGCAGAGTCATGAACCAAGGTACCCTCCCTGCTGGAAAATCCATATATTGAGCAACTGTCAAATGGACTGCAGATAAATTTCGTCATTGTGTGCTTTATTTTGAATTTAGGAACTCGTGAGGCGGCGTTTGTGCATGCTTTGTCCTCTGCAGCTGTGGCAGTCGCTGTTACCCGAGCCTGCACTCGCGGGGAGCTGGAGAGGTGCGGCTGTGACAGGAAGGTCAGGGGGGTCAGCCCAGAGGGTGAGCCTGAATTCCGTAGTATGAAAAAGTAACGGGTCAATCTACACTGACTCACACGTAGCTTAAAATGCAGGGTGTATGGGCTGAAAATGTTTAGGACTTTCTCCCATCACCTGGAATCCACAGACAGCA
Source organism: Helostoma temminkii (assembly GCA_900302695.1). Taxonomy (NCBI): domain Eukaryota; kingdom Metazoa; phylum Chordata; class Actinopteri; order Anabantiformes; family Helostomatidae; genus Helostoma; species Helostoma temminkii. Next base: position 13,147 of record OMLM01014490.1, read on the forward strand.
GCGTAGAAGCTTGTGTCTGCAAACAAATGTGCAGTAGCTCCATCTCTACAATTACGGATTCAACGCTGTTTGTCTCTCTGCCCACCTCAGGTTTTCAGTGGTCAGGGTGCAGTGACAACCTGTCCTACGGTGTGGCTTTCTCCCAGACATTTGTGGATGAACCAGAGCGAGCCAAGGGGCTGTCAGCTGGGCGCCCACTAATGAATCTCCACAACAACGAGGCTGGTCGAAAGGTTGGTAGCGCTTTTGTACAACTTCTAAACTGTGAGAACAGAGTGAATCTGCTTACCTAACATTGCCTATTCACTGTTCTTTCATCTTCAGGCCATCCTTCACAACATGCAGGTAGAGTGTAAGTGCCATGGCGTCTCTGGCTCCTGTGAGTTGAGAACCTGCTGGAAGGTCATGCCTCCATTTAGACGTGTCAGCGTTGTGCTCAAGGAACGCTTTGATGGAGCCACAGAGGTATCAGAACACGCCTATCATCTTTACGAGAAACACCACAACCTTGTTTGAAGTGTTGTAAACGCCCACGATCTGATTTCCATCACAATTCTCTTAGGTTCGTCTAACTCGTATAGGATCCAGAACAGCACTGCTCCCCCGGGACCCCCAGGTTAAACCCCCTGCTGCCAGAGATCTTGTGTACCTTGCACCCTCTCCAGATTTCTGTCATCTCGACCCTGAAAATGGTATCCCTGGGACTGCTGGTAGGAGATGCAACGGTAAGACCAATGGCAAAACCATCTCATAAAAAAGCAAAGAATCTACATCATCCAATCTGTTAAATCAAGCACAGAAAATTATACTGATTTTGTCCAAAATCCATCAGGAACCTCTCGACTTGCACCAGATGGATGCGAGCTGGTGTGTTGTGGGCCGGGATACAGAGCAGGCCGGGCTGAGGTGGTACAGCGCTGCTCCTGCAAATTTTCCTGGTGTTGCTCAGTCCGCTGCCAACAGTGCAAGAACACAGTCACCATTCACACCTGCAGAGTGTAAGATGTCCCAAATAAGATGACTGAGTAGAAACACCAGAAAGAACCATTAGAAAGACGCTCCTGAACACATGACACAAGGAGGGCAACACAGACACCAAGTTATCTAAAAGTCTGGCCAAATGTAGCCTCAACACATTCAACGTGGAATGGTGGGCTAGAGTTTACTTACAGTATTTTGTTGTTAAAGCTCCAAAGTCAGACCACATGCAAAAACAAAGAATCATTAGTAACTACAGCAGGAACAAAAATAACTTTCACATCTCTGCAACATATTCAACATAAAACTGTAATTACTGGAATGGGCGAGGAACAGACATACATGCATTCATGTACCCATGAGCACTTAATATCACATTGAACTGACGAACTTTTAAAAGATGAATTTAACCAGAACTAACATGGAAACACTGCAGCAGTATTTTATATTTTGCAAACACATTGTATCATAGACTAGCAGGCACTGGAGCATTTACTGTATTTATATCTTCTCTATTCTGATTTATTTATTTGTATATCGGAGTCTTTGCTTCACTTCAGTCTCCAGCAATGGCGTCTCAAACAGCAACAATAACTTCTACTTACAACAGTGTCTGTTGTGTTTATTTTCCCTCATCTCTTCTGTATGTTTCAACACAAGCAGAGTTTTAGGTCTGTTCAAGAAATCTAATAAATTCTGTAGTTTATCTAAAATGCCAAAATATGTTTCTTAATTTTCTCATTGAGCAAAGATAATTTGAACATACTGACCAAGGTTTGCTGCAAATGTGCCTTTTGACCACTAGAGGCCCCGTGGAACATGGTTTCAATGAGCAGGTCCTGTTTTAAGGTTGGAAAATACTATACACAAGAACCCAGGTGACACGGTAAACATTTTGCAAAGTGGAGAGTAATGACACTGTGTGTAGTGCATAAAAAGAAGTGAATCTTGCAAACCAAGGAAAAGGCAGAAAAAGAGAAGGCCGAGTTGACTATCATGATTTCAGGCATACAAAACAAAGGCTATTTTACTTGTTATTAACTTTATTAAAATATTCTCTGATTATAAACACCCAGACGTTATTTAGCAAAGGTTTTAATCTCAACCTTTTTAAACATTAAGACCCATTCAAAATATTACAGCTTAATTTGTCATATACTCAATCACTCAATGTTGTTAGGCCAGCAATAAAAAAAGAAGAAATCAACAAGTCAAGTTTCAAAATGAGTAACTGTAAAATCCCACTGTCACAGAATTAATACAATATACACAGAAAGAGAATAATACAGAAGTTCATGAGTTGTTGTAAGAGAAGGTAAGTTTGTGAGAATGCACTTGGCCTCTGAAAAAAGTCTCAAGCAGCTGAACAAAAAAAAATTACTAACAGCTACTTTTTTTTGGAGTGACGATACATATCTACTGCTTTATTAACAAAAGAAAAAATAAACCTAGTGACAGTGACAGGCAGGGGGGCCCGCCCCACCTGAAAGTTTGTTTAAAAACACAAAAACAAAAAAACACTGCAATTATCAAAAGCTTTCCAAAAAGGCAATAAATGACATTGCATGACTGCACGTCAAGTTTTGTTCCTGAGCCTTTATCAGAATTTATTTTGAAGGCACAATCAGTGTATACATGTGTTAGAATACAACTCAGTGGCACCTCCCTCCCCCTTTGTTTTGTCCTTTTATTTTATAGCCATTGATCTTTCTGATGTTTTGATTTACCTATTTCTTACACTGTTAAGTCTCTCACTGTCACTGTTCATCTATAGAAGAACACATTTTCTCTTGGTTTTGGTCTCAGGAGGCTCCAAGGCTGCCAGGATGGCCTCGTCAAACACATTCTTAAGCCCTCGCTGGTTGAAGATGAGAAAAAACACAAGAGTGAGACACAGAAACATAACGTCATTGTTGTTTGTTTTAACAAATGTTGCTTTTAGTTGGAAATCATGTGAAAATTTGACCCACACACCTGTGTCAGAGCGGAGCACTCCACGTATTTAACAGCCTTGAGCTCACGCACCAGCTTCTCTCCACTTTCAGGATATAGGGGGCGTTGTTTGTTCTTTGCCAGCTTCTCAATTGTGTTGCTATCTTCCCGCAGATCCACCTGTGTGCCCACTAACAGGAAGGGTGTTCGTGGGCAATGGTGAGAAATCTCAGGAACCCACTGAAAAGAAAAAAAAAAAAAAAAAAAAAATGCAAGTCACATTTTCTATCCTGCTAGGACCTTAATAAATCCTCAATATTTTTATGTTACTGAATAAAGTGCATATATATAGTGCCAAATATTATCATATTATAAAGTACTTAAAGTTAGCACCAATTGTCTGATCAGATGCATGTTTTTTTTTTCTCTGACAAGTTCCTGTTTTGAATCTCTTTTTTTTCCTCTTTTTGTCTTCTGCAAAGACAGTTTGTGTACAGTTGTTCCTGTTTTGATACACATTTATATTTGAAAATGTGTCCTCTGCATTAATTAAACAAAGATTTAGCAGGAAATGAATTACTCAGTGCAAAGATCTGACATGTTTCATAGTGGGAATGGGAATTTATGAGAAATAATTCCACAAAATCTTCAGCCTGAGCAGAAATATTCAAGAGATTAATTGATTAATTAAATTGTCATAATCTGAGCAAAACTCAAAATTTCAGCTTTTCAAATGTAAGGATTTTTTATTTCTGGTGTCAAGTGTCAGCATACTGAATA